>CDMY01000859.1:233129-244045 GCA_001179505.1 Vitrella brassicaformis | reverse complement strand
GGCCGGACGCCTCCTGTCGCGACCCCGTCGTCGTCGGTCTTCTCGAACGCACTCAAGCGGGCCGCCGAGAGGAAGGGGCGGAGGGAGGGGGGCACGCGAGAGTGGACGAGGAGCCGGACGAAGTTGGGGAGGGGCACCTTGCATCGCCAGTTGTGGATGGCGCGGAGGTGCTCATAGCGCCACCCGGTCCCGCCCTGCGCCGAGCCCTTGGGCGCGGTCTTGAGTGCCCCCAAGAGGTGCTCATCGTCGGGCTCGAAGACGGTGCGGGGTGCGTTGTTCGGCGGCAGGGTGGGGGACGGGTCGAGTGGGAAGGAGGCCGCCGGGTGTAGAGCGCGCAGCTTCGCAAGGGTGTCGTCGTTGTTGGGCAGCACCTTGCCCGATATAGACCCTTACTCGTGGTTTGCGAGCTCAAATGCACTCGCAAGCGAAGTAGACAAGAAGCCACAGACAAAGGAATCAGACGCTTTGGTTTCTTTCCTTTACTTCAACGATTAAAGATCGGGGAGAAGAAGGGAGCCGAGCAACGTGGACGTCACAGGCTGTGTGGGAAACTTGTGGTGGTGCGGCTGTTGAGGCTTCCGCACGTCCATTGCTTCATTCTATATATGCCAGGCTTGCACGGTTTTGGCTGCAACTGCAAACACGAAAGTGGTAGGCCGACTCACACGACACACACAGGGGATAGGATGCGATGCCTTTGAGCCTTTGGACTGGCATAGACAGATCTGGACGACTGTGTGCTCTTGTGTGCGTTCGTCTGGCTTTCAGAGCTGCGTGGCGGTGAGTTTCTGCTGCCCTACATCGACAAGGAAGGCGTGAGAGGGCTCAACGAAGAGGTGACGAGAGGCAGGCCGTCAGAGAATGTTCCCTCTTCTTGATATGCCCTTGTCTGTCTGTCTGTCTGTGGTTTCAGGTGGCCAACTCGGCAGTCAAGGTGTTCAAGACCTATGAGGAGCGGCTCAATGACAGTGAGTACTGCGACTCGACAGACGGCGACCCCGAGCTCATCATACAGATACCATTCACCGCGCCATGCAAAGTGAGCCAGTCAGTGGCACGCGGGCAGTGTGTTGTGGTGTGTGTTGTGTGTCTGCAGATCTCCAGTCTGCACGTGATAGGCGGCACAGACGGCACCTCACCGTCGAGGATCAAGCTGTACACCAACAGGGAGGACATCGACTTCACCAAGTGACCTCGGCCACCCACGACACACACACACACACACACTTACACTTGCACCCTCACACATGCATGTCTGCGTGTGTGTGTGTGCCCGTTTCAGTGTACATGACATTGCGTGCACCCAGGAGGTCGAGCTGGTCGAGGACTACTGCGGTGCTGTCGAGTACTCACTCAAGGTCGGAATACACTCACAGACAGGGGAGCTGCTCCAGGGCGACTTTGCTTCCTTGCTTCTCTGTTCCCTGGCTGCGCAGGTTGCCAAGTTCCAGAACGTGACGCACCTCACGGTCTTTTTCGATGAGAACTTCGGCGCGAACCAAACACGGCTATACTACATCGGTGAGCAACGCGTCACACGCAGATGACCGGTGTGTACTAATCCCTTCATGTGCCTGTCTGTGTGTATGTGTGTGTGTATGTGTGGGTGTTGTTTGCTCAGGGTTGCGTGGGCAGGGGTCGTCTTACCAGCGCAAGGCAGTGGTGACTGTGTACGAGGCCAGGGCGGAGCTGCAGGACCATGAGATCAAAGATCAAGAGGCGCCCGACTACGGTGTCGGCTGAGAGCATGATGATGGGACCACCAGCTGCGCTGGTCGTTTGTGTAACGGTATAATGGTTGCCTGTCAGTGGGTGTGTCGAGTGGGTTTTGGTAGGGGGGATGTTTTCTCGTACAGAGGGGCGAGGAGCGGACGTGGAACTAGTGGACATTTGCGTACCGATGAATGAATGCATGTCGATCGGCACGATCCAGTGAGTCAGTAATCGGTTCGACTCTATCATATGCACACATCCGCTCGCCATGAGGCTCCCTTGATGAGCTGAGAAGTGGTGCAGTGTTGCCGCTTGGGCGGTCGGAGGCAGGAAGGAAAGGCACTGCATGTGCAGAGCCTGTCACCCAAACACGTAGACAGAATGTCTCATGCACCCACATCCATAAGGCGGTGACAAAAGATATAAAATGTAGGCAGCGGTTGCCCGTTCTAGTCGACGAGACACCGGACAAAAACAGCCCTGGGATATAAATCGTAGACAGCGATGCTATTCCCCACAGCCGCTTGAGCTTCAGCAGGGCCCCCCTTCTTCTGGGGGTGCGACTCCGACCTTATGATAGTCACTGTGGCGCCGGGGACGGTGGTGCTGCGGGGGTGGTGCTCGGCCGTTGGCGCCTGGGGATGAGGGTGTGCCGGGGTTGGCAGGGCCGATCCTACAGATGATTCATTGGTGGCATTGGTCCGCCACCGACAGCCAGACCGGCCAGCCAGGGATGACGCAGAGCGGCCTTCGCTGCACACACACACACACACACATGGACGACACTTGGTTCACGCGACGCAGACCCGCCCGCCGACCTGTGAGGCGCTCGCGGGGGTCAAATCTGAGCATCTGCTCGATCAGCTGATACGCCTGGCACATGTCCTCGTCAGCCTCACTGGGCAGCCTCACCTTCTGAAGACACAGCAGGCACCCAAGGGCAATCGTCTCGTCGTTGTCTGTCTGGTCTGTCTGGTGTGTGTGTGAGTGTGAGGGGTCTGTTTGTTTGTACCAGCTGTCCGTTCAAGGATGCCTCCTCGAGTTCGTCAGCAGTCCACCTGTCCTCGTCGATGTCCTCGAAGGGGCTCGTCTCGAAACACACCAAGTACCTACACCCACCAGGCAGCCAGGATGTGTGTGTGTGTGTGTATGTGCCTTCGGTTGCCTACAAGCTAACTCCAGCCGCCCAGATGTCGCTAGCAGGGCTCCACTTCCTCGCCTTATCCTTCCCTAAGTGCACCTCTGGGGCCTGACGGACGCCATCCAGCCAAATGAGCAAGGACAGGCAGCACACACACACACATCAAAACTAGTTCCGTTCTGCGCCGTGCAGTCACTTGTCGGCCGACCGACTTACGCGGAAACCGTCAGCACCCGGGAGGAAGCCGTCTCTGTCGGCTCGTCGTGACTTAGTGGTCGGCGGCCGGCCGACGAACATGCACTCGTCGAAGCCAAGCAGCATGCAGCCCTGCGGGGTCCACCTGAGTTGTTGAGCTTGACATGTCGGTGCACCAGCTGCAGCACACACACACACACACACACACAGACACACAGACACACAGATGGGCCGCCCGCCCCTCCCACCTCTCCCACATCCCACCGACCTCGATGCCCTCGCCAGAGAGGGAGAGCAGAGTTTGCAGATGGCTTTGTACACCTCAGCAGTGTGCTCGGAACTCGCCACGTCCCTGATGGATGGATGACACGTCTCTGTCGGCAAGTCAGCTGCACACACCACACCACAGTGACCAACAGTGTGGGCGTCTGATGCATATGTGTGTGTGAGTGTGTACCACTGTGTTGGGAAGCGGAAGCCATCCGCACCTCGCGCACCATGGTCGTTGCCAGCTCTAGGCAGCAGCAGGAGGCCTCTGGGACCACGAACGTGGGCAGGCACCACGGCCCCTTCCTCTCCCAATAGGCCAGGTCCCACTGGGTCAAGGAGCTGGCGTAGAAGCCATCGTCCCCTTCCCCCCAGTGGGACACTGGCACCTTCAGCCGCCGGCTGAGGCCTCCAGGTGCTGGCGCGGGCGACTCGAGGGAATTCAGGGCATGAAACGGTCTGCACACACACACACACACACACGGCGGCGTTGACGTGCTCTCATCTGACGATCCAAACGACGCCTGAAAATACCCACTCTCCCACTGTAAGTCAGGCTCCCTCCCTCCCTCCCTGTCCACATCCTCACCAGCTTACCTCCTTGGCCGTCTTGCGGGCCATGGCGGCGACATAGACTGAGACGTCTAAATATGTCTGAGGGTGCACTTGTTCTGAGCTTACTTGGTGCACTTGTTCTGAGCTTACTTGGGTCTCCCAGTGAAGGGCTCCTGACGGCGATGACCGGGGGGAGCAGCCAGCTGCAGGATCCAGCCAGCCACCCAGAAGGGTCTGCACATGTATGGATGGATGTCGTATTCGGGGATTACCAGTCGGTGCTGCAGCTTGGGCTGATCGATGGCCGCCGAAGCGGCCAAGTATGGAAAGAGAGGAAACACAGAAGAGACATAAGCAAATACTCTTTCCTCTTTCTTCTCCCTTACTTACGTACCTGAGTGGTCTCCGTCGATGAGGGCGTCTCACTCCGAATTGGCAACGAGCCCTCCCGCGCACCTACTACTTCGACCGACACAGGAGGAATTGTTATGTAATTGTGTCGTCTCTTTCGTGTGTGTTGTGTGTGTCTTCCTGGTGTCTTGCGCGCCGGGCTCCTGTTGGCGTTGTCGTGGTTGGTCTTGGACCCGCTCGCCGCTGCCGTCAGCCACAGGATACAGAGGGGGTAAAGGATGTATTTCTGTTAGTTTGTGGGTGGGTGTGCCCGCCTCGCTCGTCTCATGATGCACTCACTCACCTGGTCGGTCGATGTCGGCTTGGCGTTGGTCGAGCTCCTTGTCCTTGTCACTCTGGACGGCCTCCAAAGTCGACTTGAGCTGAACCAACTTACACACAGACACACACAATCCATCCATCCATCCATCTCTCTCCAGAGCAATCAGTGCAGTGCACCCACCGGCCCACCCACCCATCCATCCATTCACTACTTCCCTCCCTTCCTCTCTGCACCATTCCAATTCACTTGCCCGACTCGCTGGTGTGCTCCTCGACCGACTTGGCCAACGCATTACGCAGCCTCTCTATCTCAGCAGAGTACTGCACACGCACACACACACACAGATGGCTTGGTGTGCTGCGTACGTGCGTGCGTGCGTGTCTGTGTGTTGGCGTTTCTCTGACTCGTTCCTTGTCGTCCTCGGCCTGTCGAAGCTGCTCACGGGTCGTCGTCAAGAGACCTTCACCCTGACGACACGCACACAGACCGACAGACAGATAGACAGACAGACACAAAGAGAGAGAGAGGGAGGGGGGACAGAGGGATTTGTGTGTGTGGATGTCTGTCTGTGAGTGTGTGGGTGTGTGCGCCCGCCTCGTTTGTCTCATGATCCACCCACTCACCTGGTGGATGTCCGATTTGCGTTGCTCCAGCTGACGGTCCTTGTCACTCTGGACCTCCTCAACCGTAGACTGCACCTGTGTAGCCGCAGAGTGCAGACCTGCATCCGTCGGCGGCGTATAAAATGACTAGCAAAGGGATGTCTATTTGTAGCACTCCACCAGCCGCTCTCCACTACGAGAACGGTATGCCCACGTCACTCATGCCGATTACGACGCTCATCCTACCAGCCAAGACAACCCATACGACCGACCATTCGCTGCGTGCGTTCACGTATGTTCGTTCGTTCGTTCCCCTGCCGCTTTCCCTTGATCTCTGACTTACAGATCGATTTTGGTATTGAGGAGGTGAATCTCACTCTCGAGGTAGCGAATGTACTCTAGGTAGCTGCCAAGACAGAACGAACAAGAGACACAGACCCATGATACATGCTGCTTGTTGTCAAGTGTATGCATGAGTGCGTGCCTTCCTTACTGGATAATCTCACGCAGTGGGCGCCTCTCGCCTTTGTCCGGACACATCCCCTCCTTGACGAGCACCAGGGCCATCCTGAGGTCCTGCACGGCCTCCTCGTCGCGCGCCTCTCCCCTCTGCCCCTCCCACACGAGCCGCTGCTCCACCGTCGGCTTCTCGTCGTTAATGTCGTGCAGCGCCCGTCTCCCCCCTTCGCCCCCCACTTCGATGGCCTCCTTAATGAGCGCATCCTCCTCCTTCACCCACTCGAAGTGGCGGCCGTACAGAGATCTGCTGCTGCTGCTGCGGGCCCCATGTGCCCCCGGGAAGAAGGGCAGCTCCTGCCCACAGAAGGGGTGGGTGTCGGAGGGGCCGCTCGGCGGGTCCATAAAGGGACCCGTGAAGGTCGCGGGGGGAAAGATGACGTGGTTGTGCGAGGGGCCGCTCGGGTGGTCCATGTGGGGACCCATAAGGATGGCGGCGGCCAGCGAGCAGATGGCGTAGGTGTCCGCCATGCGGCTGAAGGCGCCATAGAGGGGCGACTGCGGTGCTGCCGTTGCGACCGTGCTGGGCTTGCTCTGGTCGATGACCACCTCGATCACCTTGGCCACACGTCTCAGTGCCGTTGGGTCGCAGTGGGGAGGGGGCACCGCCACCGGCTCCACATGGCACAGTGTGGGTGGAGTGGTCGTCAGGGGCTGCTCGGCCTCGGTTGTCGGCCTGGCCACCTCGAAGTCGATCCACGGGCTGTAGAGGCGGCGGGTGACGGGATCCCACACGACCATGGCATTCTGGCCATTGGTATCCCCGTGCACCCACTCAGCCCCATGGATGCCCTCCAGCGACGACAGGCACGACACCATGAGCTGGCGGTAGAGGCCTTTGCTGAGGTTGAGGCGCTCGATCGTCTGCTTGATGAGCTGCAGCTTCCGTGCCGTGGCCCGCGACTTGATGCTGGGGTGCTTCAGGCGGCCGCAGCGGATGTGGAGGAAATCAGTGAGGTTGACGCTGCCGGTCCACAGCTCGCCTGGCCGCACCTCTGCCTGGTGCTGCCTCCTCTCCTCCCCCTCATCCCCACTCTCCGCCTCCCTCGCCCGCGCCATCTCGGCCTCCTTGGCGGCCTTCTCGGCACGCGCAAGCAGGATGGTCGACGGGACGTAGTCCTCGTCCTCGTCCGGAATCAGGAACTGCCCAGGTGGGTGCTGTGGCTTGGGGGGCTGGGGCAGTGTGTCAGTGGCCGGCGGGTCCACTGTGTGGGTGTGTCGGTGGGCCTCGGGGGCAGCAGCAGACGCGGCAGCTGCTGGTGCCCTTGGCTGTTGGGGCATGGGTGGGGGTGGGGGCTGCTGCTCCTCCAGCTCCGCTCGGGTGGCTTCTGGCAGGAGTGCTCAGCGAATGAAACCAAAACAGACACACAGACAAACAGACACACAGACAAACAGACACACAGACAAACAGACAGACAGAAGACATTCCCCCCTCTCTCCTCTCTCATAGCTGGTGCACTTGACTCACTCACTCGCTCACTCACTCCCTTGAGGGCCGCCAGCTCTGGGTGTTGGGGGTCGAAGTTTGGCCACAGTGCCGCGGGGTAGTCGATCGCATCCTTGATCGGCAGGTCGGAGCGATGGGCGCCAGGCTCAGACTGCATTGTTCCACACACACACACACACACAGACAAAGAGAAGGAGAGAGGCGCGGGAGAGGCACATATATATGTGCTGTCGTGTGTATGTGTGTATGCCCCCACCCACCTACCTCGCGGCAGCCGGCGTCCATCTCGACACGCTTCTCGCCACGGACCAGGGGCACTTGGTAAATCTCTCGGGGCCGCCGGAGCGGCCAGTTATGCGGAGACGAACAAAGAAAAGAGGAGACATGAGCAAATGTTCACGAGTCTCTTCTCTTCTTCCTCACTTACGCACCTGTGGGGCCGCCAGGAATTTCAGAGCGGTTTTAGATGAGGTGCATCGGCAATTGAGAACGAGAGGTCCACGGATATAAAATGGAGACAGCGATCGATCTGAACACGCAGACACGAGACACGTCAGGAAGACAGGAAGTGATCAGTACGGTTTGACAGCTTCACATACCCTTCGCAAATGGCTGGACAAGGCAGTGCGGGTGAAGGGTCGTCATCGGCCGATCGAATATAAAATGAAGGCAGCAATCGATCTGTGCAGAAACCCCAAGATGTATGATACATCTGCAGATGTATGTGGGGTTCAAAATGTGACACACAAGACTCAGTGCGAATGTCAATCGATGAGGTGAGAAGGGTGATCATTTCCTACCCGGTACGGCACGTGGAATGAGCGGAATTTGTCAGGGTCTTCCTCCATATATTTTGCCCTGCTCGTACTCTGCCAATCTGAAACGCACACACACAGCCAAAATTGCAATCAACCAGAGAGGAGATTGAATTGGTTACAACTTACCGATTCCTCTCCTCCCTCTGGGCATCCCAGAACGCCCTCTCCTCTGCAATGCAAAGACACAATGGTTCGTTCGTTTCCGTGCTGCTTTCCCTTGACCTCTGACTTACAGATCGATTTTGGTATTGAGGAGGACAATCTCACCCTCGAGGTAGCGAATGTGGTCAGAGTAGCTGCCAAGACAGAACCAACCAACCAACCAACCAACCAACGAATGAGTCAGTCAATCATCCGGCGGGCGTCCACGTGTGCTCACCTCACCCCCCCTGTGCATCTGTTTCTTTCTGTCTCACTTTTTGAGCTGTGCCTTGAGGTGGCAGTCGTTCATGTCGCGACGCTGGCACGTCAAACAAAGGTGGACCAACCTGCGGCACACCGACCGATAACACACACACACACATCCATCCATCCATCCATTCATCCATGTGTGGCTATGGTCTGACTGGCAGACAGAGCCACCCTCCCTTCCTCACTCACTGTAGCTGGAACTGTTGCCCAGTGTGGGGGTTGATGTTTGTAACACGCGGATGGTCTTCTATGATCGGGTTGAGGCACGAGGAGGCGTGAACGATGCTGGGCCCCGGTGCAGCCGTGCTTCGACCCGATGACTGAGCCAACAATGGAGAGCCTGAGGACCACACAGTCAGTCCATAGGGAGAAGGAAGGAGGATGGATCATTAGGGAGTGGACTTGAGGCGATGGGTGGATGGATGGATGGATGGATGGATACGGCCTATCTGAGCTCACCTGTGTCCAGATGCGCCTTGGCCGGCCCACCATTATCGTAGTCGTCAGACTCACAAACCAACATGTCAGCCTGCAGCAGTCACACACACACACACACACACACACAGAGAGAGAGAGAGAGAGACGGGCAGACACACATACACAGATGAAAGCGTGTGTGTGAGGTGGTCGGTGAGTGTCTGACCGTCTTGGCCGCCGGTGCCGGTGCATCTTCAGGCGGCTTGCCGTCTGCCATCCATCCATCCATCCATCCGACATGAGTGAGAACGGGGACGTGTCAACCAACGGCTGGGGTGCGTTTCTGTGCGTCCTTTTGCCTCCTCTGCTCACCGTCCTCTACAGACAAAGACCCCAACCCGAACTCTTCCACCACACGGCACTCCTCCTCCTCCTCTCTGATGGATGGATGGATGGATGGGGATCCGAATGAATGCCCCCACACACCATTATAGCGATGGATGAGGGCCTGCCTTCTCCCTCTACCTACTCTGCGCATGAGTCCTCCTTGTCAGCCATCTCTACACGACGAAACGGACAGCAATGGGATCTCCAAAACAGCTAGCTATCGCGGGAGCGGCTTCGTGACCACCTTTTCCTACGCAGCACAAGACACGCTAACGCGCATTGGCCTTTCTCCTTTCGTCACTTCCCTGTGTGGTCGTTTGTGTGTCGCCTTCGGGAATGGCCACCTTGATCTGCACCCATCGAACACACACACAAAGTGGAAAGGTGTACACACATTCGTTCGTGTGCTCACCTCCTCCTTGCTGTCCTGGTCACGGAGAAGCGCTGCATGTGCCTCAAGCTGAGCTGAGGCGGACTTGGCCAACGCAATACGCAGCCTCTCTATCTCAGCAGAGTACTGCCGTGTCTCGTTCCTTGTCGTCCTCGGCCTGTCGAAGCTGCTCACGGGCCGTCGTCAAGAGACCTTCAACCTGACGACACGGACACAGACCGAAGACAGATAGACAGACAGACACAAAGAGAGAGAGAGGGAGGGGGGACAGAGGGATTTGTGTGTGGATGTCTGTCTGTGAGTGTGTGGGTGTGTGCGCCCGCCTCGTTCGTCTCATGATCCACTTACCTGGTGGATGTCCGATTTGCGTTGCTCTAGCTGACGGTCCTTGTCACTCTGGACCTCCTCAACCGTAGACTGCAGACCTGCATCCGTCGGTCGGCGTATAAAATGACTAGCAAAGGGATGTCTATTTGTAGCACTCCACCAGCCGCTCTCCACTACGAGAACGGTCTGCTCACACACACACACACGCACACACATACAGACAAAGAGAAGGAGAGAGAGGCGGGAGAGACACATATAAATGTGCTGTCGTGTGTATGTGTGTATGCCCCCACCCACCCACCTTGGCGCCCTTGGCGGCCGTGAAGTGGTGAGTGCCCTCCTGGTTGGTCGCCGTCTGCCTCCTGTATCCATTCAAGCACACACACGGACGTACTTGTGTGGCGTGTGTCGGTTTCTCCCATTCACGCATTCATGTGTGCCTCAAGTGTGTGTTGATATAGGATACGTACTTGCTGTCCCAGTCGAGTGCTTTGCGGGGTCGCAGCCTACACCTGCAGACAAACGGACAGAAAGAAAAATCGGTGGACGGGTGGAGAGGGGATTCTGCACTTGTGCAGCTGACAGTCGCCCTTGGAGTCCTTCTCACCCGTGGCGAGCTCGCCGTCGTATTCCAAGTACTGCAGCATGGTGGTGGGGGGCGGCGAAGAGGGCGCCGCGGGGATCTGTGGCAGCGGGGGCGACCCTCGGTGGCTGCCGTCCTCCTCCTCGTAGCTGGCTGCTCCACACCTTCCCGGAGGGCCCCTCCTCCGCCTGGCGGGCGGTGCAGCGCTGGCCGAAGGCAGTGGTGCTGGTGGCTGGGCTGTGTCGGGTGCTGGCGAGTCGGGGCCGGTGGCGGTGGTGCCAGCAGGTGAGCCTGCCGCTGCAGGCGGCATGCTGGCTCGGCACGGCGGCGAAGAAGCCAGTGTCGCTGCGGCGGGTGGGTGTCGTGGCGGACCAGGCCGGTAGATGGCTGGCCTCGGTGCTGACGGACCCTGCCGTGCGGCGGGGAATTGCGGCGCCCTGGGCGCGCTCTTCTCCACCTGGCAGCACGGGGGG
>CDMY01000859.1:208405-222613 GCA_001179505.1 Vitrella brassicaformis | reverse complement strand
ATCCCTCCAGTGAGTGTGTGTACGTGTACCCTATGACGTCCCTTCCCGTATACCCTATGACGTCCCTTCCGTCCCTCCAGTGAGTGTGTGTACGTGTACCCTATGACGTCCCTTCCATCCATCCCCTATGACGTCCCTTCCATCCATCCAGTGAGTGTGTGTACGTATACCCTATGATGTCCCTTCCATCCATCCAGTGAGTGTCTACGTGTACCCTATGACGTCCCTTCTATGCATCCAGTGAGTGTGTGTACGTGTACCCTATAACGTCCCTTCCATCCCTCCAGTGAGTGTGTGTACGTGTTCGGCGAGGGGGTGGACGGCTCGCTGGATGAAGCACACATCCTTCCAGCCATCTCGTCTTCTCTTCCGAAAACGCAACTCTGGTGAGAGGCACAGACAGACACGCAGACCTCGACATTTCTCACACCAGGTGGTGGCCTCTTACTGTGCAGTGAATAGATAATCATCGAAGTCATCGATGTCGGTCACGAGAGAGCCTCAGGAATACAAAATGTAGACGGCGATCGATATCCTCCTCGGCCTTCTTGCAGAGAGACACGGCAGGTGTGCATCAGATGTGCATAGCTTTGTGTGTGTGTGACTTACTTGGCGGCTCCTGTCTTATGGTGTCGGGGTGGGGCTGCACGGTGCCGTCGGTGGGTCTGCATTGGCACCAGCCCCCCTCTCTGCCATCCAGCACAGCAGAGAGACACGGCAGGTGAGCATCAGATGGCTCTCATGGGGCTCATCCTCATTACAGCATGCATCACGTGGGAGCCCGCCTGACTGCCTCGCTGCGACGCCCAGGTGCCTTTCTGACGCCCACAGACATGCCCTCCCATGCAGCCCCCCACCAGCATGCCATGAGCCCTTCACCGAATCCCTCAAAGCCTCGCTGCACTGCCTCCACGCCCCTCGCACCGCCTCAGAGAGCGCCCGCTCACCTTCTGTGTGTGTGCGATGCACGGTGTGGTCTCTTCTGTCGGCCTCACAGGTGAAAGACCTACACCATGACATCACGACAACACACACGTACGTATGAGCCAGGATGCGTGTGGTGGACTGCTCTGCTCTCTCTGTGTGGGCTGCTCACTGCTGTTGTATGGCTGGAGGGCCGAAGGCGTCCCGCGCGGCAGCCGAAACACCCAGGCGAGGGAGTCGCCGACAGTGGCCAGGTCGGCGAGCACCCTGCCCTGCCGACGGCGGCCGTGGCGGTGGATGAGCCGAAGGGGCCGTAGAGGACGGCGCGGCGCCAGGCCGTCTCTGTGAGCAGGCGGGCTCTGCTGATGATGGGGTCGCGGGAGAGGTGGTGGCGTTGGTAGCGCTCGACCGCCCTCCAAAGCCACACACAGATGACAGCAACACCCACACACACACGTAGAATGGACGTCGATCTGCCCATGTGTGAGTGAGTGTATGGCGCGTACCAACACAGGAGGAGCCGGAGGACTTTCAGCCTTGCCGCCGCCACCAACACGAGAAGGCTCGTTGACCTACACACACACACACACACACACACACGTGTAGAATGGACGTCGATCTGCCCATGTGTGAGTGAATGGATATGAGTGGAGGATACCGTCTGCACCGCGGTAGTCTGACACACAAGTCGACACACACAAATGCATCATTGAAGCCGTCACTCCTCTCATGGGTACCTTCGCGGCGGGCTTCTTGAAGTTCGCATCGGTGAGCTCGTCGAGCAGCTGGTTGTTGCAGTCCTTGGCGGCCGTCAGCTCCTGCACAAACACCACACGGCATCTCAGATTGGTATGTGTTCAGGTCGATGATCTTACCTTGATGATCTCCGACTCTCCCGGCGCACACGCAACAGCTCCTGAAAGACAGGGCAGTTGAGGTTGTTGGCAGCCATTGGCCCGCCTTCCCTCTCCTCCTACCTGCTCGAGTAGGGCCTCATTCTTGGCCCGCTCATCGGCGCGGAGCTTGTCTTTCAGCAGACGGATGACTTCCTGATGATCGCACACAGCAGACGTCTGACTTTCTTCGAACAGATGGGAACACACAGATGAGTACCCACATCGCGTCAGGCAGCGTCGCGTCAGTGGGGCCAGTGGGGTAGCGGGCCGGATAGAAGAGGCGTCTCTCGGGGGCCGCCAAAGCGGCCAAAGATGTGGAGACAAACAGAGAAGAGAGAAAAGACATTAGCACATCTTGATTGCCACCTCTTTTGTGTCTCCCTCACTTCCGTACCTGTGGGGCCGCCGGGGGCAGACGTGGGCGATTTAGTTAGTAGGCGCATCGGAGATGTAAGAGGGAGACAGCGACATCCATCTGCACACGCAGAGGCACAAGACACGTACAGATGACTTGATCAGTGCAGTATATTTTGACAGCTCACTTTTGATGTGCAAACGGCTGGGAAGGCAGTGCGCTTTGAAGTCGTCATCGACCGATCGAATATAAAATGTAGCCAGCGATCTGCACACCACCCAGCCACAGAGAGAAGAGCGGAGAAGACAAAGTATTCCTTTTTGTATTGTGTATGTCTTTGCCATTGAGGTCCTGTTCTGGTCCTGTCGGAGACATGACTGCGAAGAAGCGAAGATATGCCGACGAATATAGAACGTAGGCAACGATTCGATCTGCGAGTGCAGACACACAAAAAGATAACTCTCACATGTCGATCTCGTCATGTTCTCACACCATGCTTGTGCATCTCGGTGTGTGTGGGCATACGGTTGCCGATGTGTGTGGGGGAGGGGCAGGGGCGCTGACGGACCGTGAGCTTGTGCGTTGACTTGCCCGACAGAAGGTAGATCAGCTGCACACACACACACACACACACAAAACCCCCCATCCACATGCGACAAGGTACACGTTTTCGCCTTATACTCTCGTTGTTTCCATTTCCTCGCGCGCTTGGCTCGCCTTGGCCTGCTCGGCTATGCGCACACGAGTCGCCTTTCTCTGTAGCATGACAGCAGATGCATCACAGCTCAAAGTCCGTGTACGCGGCAATGGCTCATGTATGTTCCGCCTTAGTACCGCGCGGGCTTTCCTCTTGTTTCGGGTCTCCGTGACTCTCAGTCCGTGACGTGTAGATGTGGCCCCGGCACGTTAACGTCCGTTGACGTGCTCTCATCTGACGATCCAAACGACGCCTGAAAATACCATGTCACACGTGTGCCGCTCCCACTCTCTTACTGTGAGTCAGGCTCCCTCCCTCCCTGCCTCCCTGTCAACATCCTCCCCAGCTTACCTCCTTGGCCGTCTTGCGGGCCATGGCGGCGACATAGACTGAGACGTCTAAATATGTCTGAAGGTGCACTTGTTCTGAGCTTACTTGGGTGCCCGGCTCCCAGTGATGGGCTCCTGACGGCCTGGCCTGGCCTGACGCCGATGACCGGGGGGAGCAGCCAGCTGCACGATCCAGCCAGCCACCCACAAGGGTCTGCAAATGTATGGATGGATATCATATTCGGGTGTTACCAGTCCGCTGCAGCTTGGGCCGATAGATGGCCGCCGAAGCGGCCAAGTGTGCGAAAAGAAAAAGAGGAAACCCAGCGGAGAAATGAGCAAATATATGCTTTTTCCTCTTTCTTCTCCCTTACTTACCTGAGTGGTCTTCAGGATAATGCTTGAGGGCAACCTTGTCGCCAGATTTCTTTCCCTGAGCTGAAAGAGAAGGCAAAAGGGATAGATGTCGAGTGTTCGTCACGATATGCAGAGCCCTTGGTGGCGGCGCAAATGAGGCGACTGGCCTACTCAGAAGCTCTGCTTTTGTCTGCAGATGCAGCTCGGTTTTCTGCTGACGAAATCAGTGAGCGTTTCTGAATATGCGACTACCTTTATGGCTTCCATGCGCATGCTTTCTTGTTGGTCAGGAGGCTGTCGTCGATGGGAAAACTTCTCGGCCGGCTGCAAGACACAAAGATGAGAAAAATTTCTTAATTTGTCTCTTTTTCTCGGTTTTTTTTTCGTCGGACCAAACAACCGCCTTTCTGAAAAGCAGCAGACAGGGAATCTGACGTGCGCGTCAACATCAGACTCACTGAGGCAGTCACCCAACTCACCCACCTAAAGAGAAATGCGTCGAGAAAAGGAGACGGCAACAAAAAGAATAAACCACCAGTCCATCTGCACGCACAAACACGGCAACAGGAGGCATCTGAGCACACCCCATGGCAGCGAAATGCACCATGCATTCATCCCTACACATCATCCACACACCACACCATTACCGCACCCAAGAGACATGACGCACGAGGCCACACTCATATGTACTCACCTGTTGGAGGTCGGTTTGGGCGAAAAGAAGGCGCGTGAGCACTCAGCTGATGCCAGGGAGTCGCCAGCCGCGCGGCAGAAGGCAGGGCGCCACCAGCCGAGGTCTCGCCCGGGGCACGGCGGTGGAGGAAAAAGTGGCGGATGAAATGCGGACGAGTTTGGAGGGGTAAAGGGAGATGCGGCGGACAACATAAGCCAACAACTAGCCAAAAAGGAAAAGAACTGGAGGAGATGTGGCCGAAACAAGGCTGCAAAGCCGAACTGGGACGGAAAATGTGAAAAACGGCCCGCCGTCTCGTAAATCTTTGTCTCCGTCTCAGCTCGCAGAAATCTCGCCGCATTTGAATTTCGTTTTCTGCGGACGACAGGAGGGAGAGAGAGGCAGAGAGAATTGCTCCTGCCGCAGATAAGGTCAGATCGCGTGAAATCCGCTCACTTTGATGGAATTTTTTCACTTTTCGGCTGGCCGGATGTCGGTCTGACGCCGAGATGCGCCTGTCTGGGTGCAGAGGTTCTTCAATTGACCTCTAGTGGATCCTCGGCAAGGCGTCTTGGGCAGCTTGTTGTCGTCGAAGTGAAAACTTCCCTGCCTGCCGCAAGACAGAAAGATAAATACTCAAAATGCGTAAAATCTGTCTCTTTTTCTCGCTTTTTTTCGTCGGACCAAGGGATCGCCTTTCTGAAAAGCAGCGGACAGGGAATCTGACGTGCGCGTCAACACCGGACTCACTGAGGCAGTCACCCACCTCACCAATCTTCAGAGAAATGTGTCGAGAAAAAGAGACGGGAACAAAAAGAAAAAGCCACCCGTTCATCTGCACGCACAAACACGGCAACAGGAGGCATCTGAGCACACCCATGGCAACGAAATGCACCACACATTCATCCCTACACATCATCCACACGCCACACCATCACCGCACCCAAGAGAAATGACGCACGAGGCCACACTGATATGTAGTCACCTGTCGGAGGTCGGTATATGCGGAAAGAAGCTGCGCGCGCACTCGGCAGGCTCCAGGCAGTCGCCAGCCGCTCCTCAGAAGGCGGGGCGCCACCAAACAAGGCCTCGCCCGGGGCACGGCGGTGGAGGAAAAAGTGGCGGGCGACATGCGGACGAGTTGGGAGGGGTAGAGGGAGATGCGGCGGACAACATAAGCCAACAACCAGCCAAAAAGGAAAAGAACTGGAGGGGATGTGGCCGAAACAAGGCTGCAAAGCCGAACTGGGACGGAAAATGTGAAAAACGGCCCGCCGTCTCGTAAATCTTTGTCTCCGTCTCAGCTCGCGAAAATCTCGCCATTGTATTTCGCTTTCTGCGGACAACGGGAGGCAAGTAAAGGCAGGCAGACGGAGAGACGATGGCTGCTGCCCCAGATAAGGTCAGATTGCGTGAAATCCGCTCACTTTCATGAAATTTGTTCACTGTTCGGCCTGCCGGATGGCGGTCTGTATGACGCCGAGATGCGCCTTTCTGGGCGCACATGTTCTTCATTTGACCTCTAGTGGATCCTCAGCAAGGCTCAAAGTACCCGACCAGCCAGCCATTATGGACCGGAACAGCTCGATTTCTTGTTGACCTTTGCAGCGGGATGAGTTCACGCCATGGTTCGCATTGGTGTGTGTATGGTGAGATGTTGTTCACCTTCGTTGGCACTGAGTGGATGCCTTCAAGCTCCATGGAATGGCCTCGAAAATGGGATCGCCTCACTGACATCAACAGTCCAGACACACATGCACCGATCCTGCCTACTCAACACCTGGCACACAGCGATGGCATGGCCGGCCCAAGGCAGATAGATTAGCCACCAAAGCCACGACAGAAGAGCAGTGAGAGCAGTGACATCCACGCCCTTCTGTCCCTCATGTGTCTACCCATATGCCCTGCACGAAAGGTGAGATGTTAGTCAGTGAAGACCGGCGGCCGAGCCCCACTTGTGTCTGGACCCATTGTGGTGAGGCGACAGTGACTCAATCGATTGGGTAACATCGATCACAAGGCGCCAGGAAGAAACCACACGGAACGACCGGCGCTCGCCATCCTCGATAGCCGATCACTCGCCCTCACGCGGACTCCTGACACACAGACAAGAGACAAAGCGGTCTCTGGCTATTCCACAAACGCTTCACGTGCGTGTCATGTCGCTTACGTGAGAGCAGCGACATCGGTGGGTTTCACTCTCATGCATGCCCCATGTGCCCTGCACGAAAGATGGAAGATGGAAGGAAGCGAATACTGGCTGGCAAGTGTCATGTGTCCATGCGTTTGTACCCAAGTTGGCTCAGTCGATAGGGTCACACCGACCAAAAGCCATACATGAGCAGGCCTCCTCAGCAACACATTCGGGGGATGATGACTGGCTTGTGAACACCATTCGCATGGGCCGCACCTCTCCTGACACAGACAAAGAGAGAGGGGTAGGGGTAGGTGTCTGTGTGTTCGGCTTGTGTGTGTCATGGTTGCTTACTCGTCCATTGTGCTTCTTGTGTGTTAACTTGTTGACATCGGCCGACACGGGACAGAACCATCAGTCCTCACGCACTGCCTGTCGGCACCCTGCAAAAGGGTAGCGGATACACATGCAATCACAGAAGTCATCACATGGCGTGCAGGGCTGTCCTGAGCGTACCACGACGGATGCCGTTGGATGGAATGCATTTGTCTCATTCTGGCGAGGCCTTCGCCGTCCCCATGAACCTGTAGATGTGACATCCGATGACTGAATGCACAGCCCCAACTCATTCTGCGCATTCACTACTACCGACCTGTGTGAGCCCATCGATGCGTCCGTCCATCGCTGCGCCTGATGTGTGGGCCCGTCAAGGGGTAGGAAGCGAGTCATGCACCGCCCGTATGAACGTGTCGGCCTCGGGGGAGGCGAGTCGTCTATCACGCGCACACACATCCTCTCCTTTCTTTTCAAGACGACCTGCACGAGAGTAGGAACCCAGAGGCGAATGCATTGTCGTTTGCCTTTCCTCCCTCTTCTCTTCATTCTCTTCCTCTTTCAGGGAGCAACTCGCCTGCGAGCTTAGCATCATTCCAGCCAGAAACAGAATCTGATCTGACGAGCGGACTGGAAGCATTCCGGGGTTTGTCTCGAATCTCCCCGGGAAAGAATTCTTGACAGACCGAAAGTCGCCCATGGACATCGATGACGAGTGCTTGATTGTGGATGAGATGCCCCACGTGACGCCCAGCCGCCGTCGGCAGCCGCAAGTAGCCTCCCGTCGTACACCGCCTGCTGCACCGAATCAAATGACCGGCTGTCCCTCAGTCATCTCTGAGGAGTCTGCGGCGTCACGGAGGCCAAGACAGCGACAAGTCGTCACCATCGACCTGGAGGAGGACGCAACAAGTGGGAATGCGGCTGTGTCCTCAGCTTCAGCTCGTGGAGATGGCTTCACGTTCGGTGCTTTGCCGGACGAGGTGATGCGTTCAGTGATGGCCCACCTGGCCCCGCATGAGCTACTGCGCCTCTTCAGAGTCGAGAAATGCCTCGCCCAACTCACACGTAGGCAGCAAAGGCACAAAGCGGTGGGTGAGGGTCATTGTGCCGTTCTTGAGCGTGTGCAGATACGCGTGAGATATGGGTGGAGAAGTACCGACAGCTGCCACGGCAAGTGCCCCTGCCGCAGGGTGTGCGATCCGAAAACCAGCTGTCAGGTACAGTACTACGGAGGCCATCCACGTGGGGCTCGTGCGCACATTCAATGTTGCCGTCCGTTGTGTGCACGCCTTCTTGCAGCCTCTCGTCTGCGTGATATGATCCACCGGTACTTCACGCGGCGGTGCTATGACTGCGGCGATGAGCTGGGCACTGCACGGCGGCTGGTCGGCGCAATCAAGGTGAGAAATGGTTATAGACGACTGGGGCGGATGGATGGTGAGATCATCTTCGGGCTGGTTGTGGCACTGCAGGTCAATCTGTGTCGCGGCTGCCATCAGAGATACGATGGGTGGGCACGCAGACAGACGGACGGATGGCACTGGTGCTGCCACTCATGGCTGTTGTCCTCGCTGCTGCAGCTATCGTCCTGCCAGCCAGTCGTTGATCACGCCCCGAGCTGCCTTTGAGTTCCTCAACGTCCACAGGGACCAAATGAATGCAGGTGGGAGTCAATACCCACACCACACAGGCAGGACACATCCTTGTGTGTGTCCATCCCTCATCTGCACTCTCTCTCTCTCTCTGTGTGTGTGTGTGTGTGTGTGCGTGTCAGCGAAGCTGCCGTCTGCTTTGGGTGCTGATCCGACTGCCGGCCTGACCTCCTTCGCCCCCGTGTCTTTCTACTTCCGCACTGATGTGGAGCATTTGAGCACAAAAGTGCATGGTAAATAGCGGGCACTCACGCACCACACATGCAGAAGAAGCCCCACACAAAAGCGTCGGTCTGCGTTCCTTATGCAGGCCTTCCGTCCCGCGAAGACCTCAGGAGGCTGAATGACCGCATACGCGCCTCAGCCGACCAGGTCAACACCCAACGGTCGGCGGCAAGAGCAAAGCCAAAGCCCCAGCCATCGACCCCCCCACCTGGCAGCAAGAAGCCTGCCCTTGCCCCCATGATGCTCTCGCCATGGCGGGCTGCCGGCCCATCCCCTGCCCCAGCTGTCCAATCATCTGCTGTGCGGGCTAAGGCGAAGGTCAGGCGGCCGAAGGAGGGCTTTCGAGTGCCACAGAGCTACAGAGGGGAGGTGGCCGGTGCCGGCAAGAGGAACCGCGTGCCGGGCTTCTTCAACGAGATGCGGGAGTGGGAGCCGGCCGAGAGATGGAAGAGGGCGTGATTTTTATCCGTGTCTGCCGGTTTTGTGGATGGGTGTGTGTGTGTCACTTGCACTGCTCTGAGCGCATCAACGCTTCCTCGACTGACACTGTGATTTCTGTCAGCTTGAGCTGTATGGCGTCTGACAACCTGAGAGTCAGGGGGTGGTGGGGATGAAGCCGTCGGTCCGTTTTCTTTCTCCTTGAGTGGACACAGACAACGGCCTTAACCATCAAAAAGAAGTCAATGTTCAATCTCAGTGCCAACAAATCTGCCCGTCCACGAGTCTATACGACAACCATATCATCTCATCAACCCATCCCTCCCTCACTCCCTCCCTCTCCGCGTCACGGGCAGTTGAGGGACTCCCTCGTGTCCACCCCAGTAGACGGGTTCACGCCCTTCGCATCCTCCCGCTCGCACAGCATACGGTTCACCCCTTGTCGCATCAGCGCCTCGCTGAAGTCGCTGTTTTCGATCGACTCGACCTTGTCCAGGGAGCTGCCGGAGAAGTAGGCCGAGCTGGCGTCGGCATTCTTGAGACTGACGCCGTCCAGCTGCGCCGCTTCGAAAGACGCGGCGCGCATCTTGGCACCTGGACGGACGAAAGGAGAGAATGCTCGTTCACGATTTGTGCAGCAGTTTCTGTTTCGTTGTGCCTCTTCTTCCGTCGTACCACTGAGGTCAGCTCCTTTGAGGTTGGCCTTGTAGAAGCGCGTGCCGCTCAGATCTGACGTGTCCACACACACACACACACACACACACACATATGCAGCAGCGTCATCACGTGTGTGCATCTCTCTGTGTGTGCTTGCCGACCAGAGCCCTTGAAGTTGGTGCCCTCAGCGATGGCCTGAGAGAAGTCCTTGCCAATGAACGACTGACCTGCACACGCACAATGGACCCGCTCTATATGGCAGTGTCTGCCTGCTTCTCTAGGTACCACTGAGGTCTTGGTTCGACAGGTTCAGTCCAGAATAATCCTTCCCACCTGACAGGCAAGAGAGGAACACTCAACACACATATCACACACCAAGTCACGACCTGCAATCATGCCCACCTCCAGATACTGCCTCGGCGTTTGTCCTCAGTGTCTGGATGAGCGCCACAGCACCGGCAAACCAGGCCATCTCCCTCAGGTAAGCACCCCTGCACACATCGCCCTGGCTGCCGCTGCCATCACCATCACTACTCATTGCCAGCACTGATGCCGCGGGGCGATTTCTTCTCAGATGCAGGGAGGGCGTTGCTGCCGTAACGATGAAAGAGGGAGATGGGTGTGCCGGAGCCACGAAAGCGGCGGCAACGGCAGGAAGTGCCACTGCAAAGGCAACAAGGGACGCTGCTGGGAACATTGGAAAGCTGATTAGATGGATCAACAGGCTCAGATCATTGAAAGCACGCACTCAGCGATAGGCAGACCAGGGAGAGATGCAGCAGAAGATCAACACGAAAAGCTCGCATTGTGTTTCGCGCAAGAGCACCCTACACAGGACCGGAGGATTATTGGCGTCGCGAAGAATATCCCTTTGGTGTATGAGCATTATCATCGCGTTGCCATGATGCTGAGGCCCTTATCACCCTTGCTTGTGTGAAAGATCCGTCAACGCTCCAACTGCGCAAGGTGGGTGGCCGCAACGCCCGCACACGCCCTCTCGCCTCACTGAGGCCTCCGCCGATACCTCCCACCTCTGCTGTGTATCGCCGTTGTGATCCCTCAGATACGTTGAACATCGCCCGAGATACCCCCCGCTGCGTAGGGACTGCTGCGAGATGGCCCATCGCTTCACTGAGCACAGGTGCCGCCTGTGCGAGGCCAGCGTCACCTCGTCACTCGCGCGGCTGCCGTGCGGACGCTCCCTGGTACGCACACCAGATGACACGGCCCTAGGGAGGGTGCGGTGCTGACATCGCATCGTGTGTGACTGTGGCTGTCCGTTCTGTGTGTTTACGTGATGTCAGGACGGCCGTCATCGGTGGGAGAGTAGTTGTCAGTTTTGCCAGCGGCGGCGGTCGGCGTGCTCGGTGCTCTGTCGCGAGAGTCTCTACGGACCCGGCGTATTCCTGACCGCCGTCGCCTCCGTTAAGAAGGCCCTCACACGATCGCAGAGCGGCCAGGGCTGCAGCAGCGGCAAGCCATCAGAGGTGAGTCTCTCACCCCCCCACTGGCAGACACACACTGGTGTCTCACCCCTGTGTGTCGGTCTCTGGGGTGCGTCTTGTGTGTGGTGCAGGCGTCTCCCTCTCCGTGCGTTCCGCCGTTCCGCCGCTCCCAGCGTCGGTCGTCCATCCCGCCGGTGCTGCGGGACATCCCCGAGGAAGGGTCATTCCACCCACAGTCCAAGCCACACACGGTCAAAGAGATACTCCTGGCCGTCGACATCATCCTCGGCAAGAGCAACAGCTACTCAGACATGACCGACACACAGCGGGAGAAGGAGGGCGGCGGGGCGGCCAGGTGTGGGGGCGTCTCCAACCTGGTACGGTCGGCGTCTTTCCGCTCTGCTCTGCGGCGCTGCCGCAGAGGCAATCACCACCACCACGCCCACAGCTCGTCCAAGGCCGCCGTGGACGTGTCCTCCACCGGACACAGTGACGAGTCCCCCCGGCTGCCGATCATGGGACACAGCGGGGAGGGCTCGGACAGCGAGTACAGCACTGAGATGGGCGACGAGGTGGGCAACGAATCGCCGTCCATCTCGCCCATCTCGTCACCCATCAGCTTCGCTGTCGGAACCACCCCTTAAAGTCGGATGGGGTGGTCTAGCTAAGGGGAGGAGGGAAGGGGCTTTCAATAAGAGAGGCGGGACGGGATGCTGTCGTGTGTCTGTGTGTGTGCGTGTGTGAGTGTGCGCCTGTGTGCCCATACGGGCGGGTGTATGCTACCGCTTTATCGACTGTCCGCGTATCTGCTCTGGTGTACACTCGTGGTGGTCGTGTGGGGTGGGAAAGCGGCGGGGGAGGTGCCTGCGAGTCGCTCACCTTTTCTTGGTGCTCCCCTCTCATCTCTCTCTTGCCACTTGGCGTGGGTATGTGTGGCATGTCATACCCACAGACATGTCCACTCCCATACTCACACGGCGTGACAGGAGATAGACGAGAGGCGAGACCCAAGCCAGCTGAGGAGAGAAGGGCGATAAGGAGAGGAAGATGAGCATCGTTGCCGGGTGCCGCGTGCTAATGGTCGGTTTGTCGGTTGGTCGTCGGTTCGTGTCGTGTGGCGTCGTGTGCTTTACGGTGCCTGCCTCAGCTAATTGACGGTACGCGAAAGTGTGTACCTGTCTGGTCTGTCTGCCTGTCTGTCTGTCTGTCTGTCGGAAACCTATCCACTCAGTCAGCCGTCAGGCAGGCAGACAGGCAGTCGATCTGCCATGAAAAAAGACAGACAGGAAGCACTGAGGCACCTGTGGTCGGACGGACGGATGGACGGGAGGGGAAAGGAGGATTTCGCTTTGTTTTTAGGTGTGTTTTCGGGCCTCTATCGTCAACCACCTACCTCACCCACCACCTGCCTGTGACCATTCCGTCTCTCTCCCTCCCTCTACCTCTCCCCCCCCCCTCTACCTCTCTCTCACCATCTTGCGTTCCCGTTCGTGTGGTGTTCATGTTCGTCGAGGTCGGTTGATGGCTGCCGTGCGGATAAAGCTTTTGCCGGCACTCGAGAAGGGGAGGAGGGGGGAGGGGGCGGTCGGGTCAGCTGTCGCGTGATGCGTGATGCGTGATGCGTGTGGTGTCTGTCTGTCGTGATATCGTGTGGGTCTGTGTCCGAATGGGACGCGACCAAACGAATCAACCAACGACAAACGAGGGAGGGAGGGAGGGAGAGCCATGCATGCCATGCATGCATGGATACAGACATACATACGTACAGACATTCATACGTGAGGCAGGGTTCACTTACTACTTACTGCTCGGGCGGGTGGGCCAAAGGGGTGAGGGGAGGGCAGAGAGAGGGGAGAGAGAGCGTTAACGCTCAGGTGGTGTGTCCGGATTGCGCGTCGCTCATATGGGAGAAACGATGGGCGGGTGCCTGCATTCCTGATGGATGGATGGATGCGCAGGCAGATGACAAGACAGACGCATGGATGCCCTGCTGTGCCGTCTCTCCTTCCTGTATTGTCCTATGTTGCGGTGTGATGTCTTGTACCGGCCCGCCTCAAGATATCTGACTTCGGCGCCGCCGACGAACTGCAACAGGTACCCGTGCCCGTGTACCTGCACACTGCAGTGTGGTTGCGGTACCGAAGGTCGATGTCTTGAGGTGCCGGGGCCGCTTTTTGGCCCCATCTATGTCGTGCAACGTGCTGTGTTGTGTACAGTGTCTAGTGCTACACAGCTGCTCTTTATCCATTGATTCATTCGACGTACCTACCTGCCATTCATGGCCCTCTCTGTTGGATGGATGCTTGCAGGGGTGGGTGGGTGGCGAGCAAGGCGGTCGGTCTCATGGCGGCCTCTTTCCTGCAATGGGACAGGCAAAGCAGACGGACACACCACACCCACAGCCACCCACCCACTCACATACTCATTGTAAACGCCCTGCTGATGGGCATCCTAACTTCGCCATACGCGCTTGTCCATTTCACCATTTTATTCTGTTTTGTTTCCTTCCTGTTTCCTTCCTGGCTGGTTGTCAACGGGCCTGCTGTCTGGTGGCGGTGAGGGTGGTGGCTGAATGAAGGTCTCGAGGATGCACCCTTGGGAACTTCATTTGAGCACGTCCTTGATTGCCTCAAGACAGCTGGCCAAGTAACAGACGTGGGGCAGCACGATCTTGTGGTGCGGACTGGCGCACCCACCCACATGCTCAGTGGTCAGTCGGTCGTATTTGTGAGGGCTTCTGTTTATCGACACATGCCTGGCGTGACTGACTGGTGCACTCATGCATCGACACGGAGGGATGGGTGCGGTGCGGTTAGCAACGGCGTTTCTGATTTCGCTGCTTCTTTGCCCTCACGTGAGTGTTTGCTGTGCATCCAGACATCCTCTGGATGCCGCGGGCCATCGCGTGGAGTACGCCTAGGCAGAGGAATCATGCGCCGAGCAACCGGACACGGAGAGAAGAGACGGACCAAAAGAGGGAGTTTTGAGAGGGTTTTGTTGCGTCGTCAGGAGTGCTGACCGCCAAAAACGTGTTAACACACTACGTCGATGAGAATGGCTGGAATGGGAGCTGGGAGGGGGAGGGGGAGG
>CDMY01000859.1:151092-197931 GCA_001179505.1 Vitrella brassicaformis | reverse complement strand
CCCCCCCCCCCCCCCACACACACACACACACACATCTGTTTGCTGTGTGGTGCATCTATCCGTCGGGTTACGAGTATCTCGTGGCTCTTGCTGTTGGTGTAAGACGACTTGAGTGAGAAGGACTGGAGGGTGCTGAAGACACTGGGTATGGTGGCGGTGAGCTCCATGGTGGGCTTCCGCCGGTGGTCCATCTGCACGCCCACGGCAATGTCGTACTTCTGCTCCTCCACATGGAATGTCACCTCGACGTCGCCCCGGGCACCACCCTGGGGCGTCGACAGCTCCACAGACTGACGGCGAAACAAGCCAAAGGAATTGAACGTCTGCACACCACACAGCATACACACACAACACAAGGGGCGTGGGCTAGTTAGGTGAGCCATCGATGGGATGTGTGTGTGTGTGTGTGTGTGTGTGTGTCCATGGCTACCTACGTTTTGGGCCTGTACGACCTTGGCGAGGAGCTCTCCGACGGTGCGTGCCTCGAAGATGGGATGGCACTCCGAGTAGAGAACCTTGGAATCTGCACACCCAGACAGACAGACAGACAGAGGCATGCAGATCAGATCAGCAGCAGCCAAGCGATACGGTCTATGTGTGTGTGATGGTTAGTGTGCGTCGCTTATTACCTACCGACTCTTCTGAGTCCCTCAAATCTGACTGTGACCTCGTTGACCTCCCCGTCGAGGTCCAGCTGGTCCAGCACAGACGCCCCTTCACCGGCGTCAGACTCACTCATTCTGGGAGAGCAATGAATATCTATCGGTTCAACACATCTGACTCAACATACATCACGTCACACAAGGCGACCATCAGTGCGCTACACGCACAGCCTTCTCATCGGCTTTTCCTCCAGATCTCTCAGGGGCGAGCTTGAGCTCGCGAAATGAGGCTGAGCGCTTTCGTTTGTTTTTGACGCAAAGGGTGCCGTGTGGTATGCACGTGCTCGTGCACGTGAAGATCTGCCGCTGATCTGTCACCTCTGCTCCACCTCTTGTGTGTGAGCGGCCGTCGGCTACGGGGGACCTGGTGCGATGTTCAGCTCACGGCCGCTGCTCGGGCCACCAAAGGCGCCTCGGTCAGAGCTCACACAATCGCGAGAAAACTGCAGCTGCACTCCCGTGCTGTCTGTCTGTCTGGTGTGTGTTTAGGAATGTGTATTTCCCTTGGCAGAACTGCTACATCCACCTGACGGGTGTGTTTCTGGAGAGGAACAGGCTGGCCCTCAAGGTGCCCCTCAACTTCACCAAGTATGAGATCCGCGAGTACCTCAAGAAACTCTACGGAGCAAAGGTCCTCAAGGTCAACACACTCGTCCGCCAGCCACAGAGGACCAGAAACTACATGCACAAGACCTGTAAGCCAAGCGCAAACACGGCCGGGGAGGGCCCTCTCAGTGAGACTGCCTGGGTGCGTGTTGGCTTTGTGTGTCTGGCGGGTGGGTGCAGTGGGTTACTACAGGCGGGGCCCTCTGCACAAGAAGGCGATAGTGAACTTCGAGCATGCCATCCCTGACGACGTCAAGATGTTCTCGTCATCGAGGCAGCTGGGCCGCAACCCCGCCCTGCTCAAGAAGAACATCAGCTACGGCAAAAAGAACCCCAAACACCAGACGCGACACAGAGACGACCTCTTCTGGATGGGCGTCGACCGAAACGCATGGAGACTACCGCTGCCAACTCTCTTGGCGGGTGAGTTTTCAAGGCACACAGGGAGGGACGGAGGGAGGGAGGGAGGGAGGGAGGGAGGGACATGGATGCGTGGGCGCATCTCGTTCGTGTGTGTATGTGTGTTCAGGTGACCATTACGATTTGAACCCGACAGGCAAGGTCCCCGAGGACGAGACGCAGATGCCGCCCGACCCCACGAAGCCATTCGCATGGGCGGGGCTGCGCGTGCGGCCCAAAACCAAAATCGACGGAGCACCCGAGCAAGCACACCCATACGTACGCCACGCCCACCACACACGGACGGACAAACCCTTACTTACACCTCTGCCTGCTTTGTCTCTCTGTTGTTCTGTGTTGTTAACACTCTTCAGTTGGATGTGACCCCTTGGCGTCGTAACGTGCAGCGGCTGATGGCGCGCGGCACTGTGGCGGCCAAGGGCTTCGCACCCACGGGTGGCGGCGAGCGCATGTCTGAGCTGCTGCCGACGCTGCCTGGTGAGGAGGGCACCCCCCCGCCGGGCGAGGCGACGGCCGCCCTGACCGACGTGCGTGTGGAGGACGCCAGGGCCAGATACGCGGGGCCGCAGAGGTCGGACAGGGGCAAAGACGTCCCCACCACGGGACCCTACAAACCACCCAGCTAGCTTGGTTGCGTGGTGGCGGGAGGTGGTGGAGCGTTGTTCTCTTTGCTGATTGTTGGGGGGGTTTATGTTTTGCCGTTCATCCGCTCATCACAGTCGTGGAGTGCGGGTCTGTGCTGGCGTGGAACAGTGCGTGGTACCATGCGGAGCTGACACGCACTGCATGGCTCTGGTCGTGATATGAGATGGAATGGCGTTGAGTCCATACTAAGACAATGGGTCTGGATACAAGGACATGGATGGATGGAGGGATGGATGGATGGATGGATGTACGGATACTGGTGCGGACGCCTGTTGCCCTTTCTTCTCTGTCGGTGGCCTCTTGTTTTGGCTCTGTCTGTGTCCTGCTGAGGACGTGTGAAGTCTCCCGCGGGATGCCGACGGATCAGCAACACCGAGGGCTTCTGACAAGAGAGAGATGGCTGGCTCGCTCGCTGGGTGTACATTACCACAACACAAGACCGTCTGTGAGTGACATATCTGACGTGTTGGTGCCATATTTTCGTGCACTGCGCAACGACGTTCCCTTCGAATGTGTTGTTGATGTCATGACCTGTTCCGTTTGTCCGTCAGGCAGCCCTGGTGTCACTAAGTGTCTCCCTCACCGATGTACCCATGTACCCATGTATCCATGTAGCAGTCGGCTATCCTATTCCCAACCTCCCCTGTGTGCTATCATCCATCCATCCATCCATCTGGCCAGCCACACCGTGTGTGTGAATGCTGCATCGTGCCGTAGGTAGCGACAGAGATGGTCTGGTTTGGTTGAGTAGACGGTCAAGGCAAGTTGGCGCAGACAGAGAGACCCTTGTTCTACGCTAAGCATCTTCACGATGCGGAAATCCCCCGCCACGCTGCTAATCCATCCGTCCATCCAGCCATCCATCCATCCAGCCATCCATCCATCCAGCCATCCATCCAGTCCCACCCGCCCCCTTTATAACGGCACACTCACCCACACACGATTCGCTATCTTTCTGTGAATTGCACAGAGGCACAGACATGCAAACACCCGAGACGTGCACTACCCTCCCCACCCTATCCCACCTACCCCCCTGCCACATTCATTTCTTCTCGAATCGTGCGGCCCTGCTGAGCACCGAGGGCCCCTCCTTGAGCTGCTCTACCGACTTGCGAGGCGCCTTGCCGTCACCACTGCCCCCATCTACTGCCGCTGCTGCACCCGTTGCTCCCCCCTCACCCTGCTGTGTGTCGCCCTCGAGCTGGCCCTCGGGGGCCGGCTCCTCCTGGTTGTCGTCATCCTCCTGATGCTGCTCTCCCTGCTGCTGCTCTCCCTGCTGCTCTCCGTGCTGGTGGATGGACATGCGGCCCGCCTCGCTCATGTTGATGTGGTTGTGCTGCCCATGATGTCGGTTGCCGTGGTCCTCCTCCTGCGTCGTGGCGCCGGGTGCCTTGGCGTCCTCTTGCGTGGCGTGCTTGCGCTTGCCGAACAGCAGGCCGCCCATCAGGCCCTTGCTGGCCGGGGGGGTCTTCTTGTCGATGCTCTTGCGGCCGGCCGTGAAGATACCGCCCATCAACCGACGCTGCTGCTGGTGCTGCTGGTGCTGGCCGGTGGTGGCGAAGATGCCAACCCCGTGGCCCACACGAGGGGAGACGTCCCGCAGCGCCGCCCCGCCCTTGTCGTTGTTGCCCTTCTGCACCACAGATGACGACACGGGCAGCCGGCTGGTCGACGGGGGGGATGTGCCGAACTTCTTGGCGAGCTCGAAAACCGATGACTTGGGCCCCTCGTCGATGTCGAGTGCGCCCGCGGCGCATCCTGGCCCGGCTGGGCTGGCGGGCTCCTTCATGTCTATCATGGCGGGGCGGCTGCCCAGGGGACGGCTGCCGTTGTCAGGGGAGGGGGAGTCTGGATGGTCCGGCTTGAGCAACAACGCTGCATGTAACAGGCAACAGCAAGAGACCCACAGAAAGAGTCCGGCCGAGTGTCTGTCTTCATTCATTCATTCATCCACTCAGTCAGTCAGTCAGTCACCTGGCGTCTTGTACATGTCGTCCTGTCTGTCGTGTTGGTCGATGTCCTCTGCGGCCTGGCGCCCCTCGCCCACGTCCACTGCCGACCTGCCCACACGCACAGCCGCCGACGCCGAGCTGACCTCCTCGCGGTGCATGACAGGTGAGGGAGTGCCGTAGTCATGGTGGCCGCCGAGATGGGTGCGTTTGATGGGCAGGTGGGCCTCTATATGGGGTATGGGTGTGGTGAAGGGGCTGCCTTGGCGGGCCAGGGGGGCCGTGATGGACTGCTGGGGGTGGTCGCCCCCCTGCTGCTGCCTGAACCGAATGAGCTGTGCTGCGGCCTTCTGGCGCTCGCTCTCCAGCTCACGCTGCAGCCGATGGATCTCATTCCTGACGGATTGATGGACAACACAAAATGACGTGATATCAGGTGTGTGAGTGGATGGGTGGAGGTGTGTTGCAACCATGTGTCTCCCTACCGTGAACGGTCAAGTTCTCTTTGTACTTCCTTGGTGGTGGCCTTGTCGTCGAATGAGGCCCGCAGGTGTGCGAAGTTGGGGAGTGTGCCGCCCTTGGCGGCCTCACCGGCTGCTATGTGACCCAACTTGAGCTCGTCCATCGAACTGACCACCACACAACACACACAAGGGCACACATGCGGATATGCATAAAGCTGTGCAGGGCGGTTGGTGTGCTGTGTGATGTTGTGCGCACGGGTCTATGGATCGCAGGTAGTCCTGGTAGTGTTTCTTCTCACACTCCAACGCATCTATCTGCACACACAGCACAGACAGACAGACCACACACGGAGACACAGGAGGGTGTGTGGGGGTGGGGGTGGTCGTGTGTCTATGTGTGTGTAAAGGTACCTTGTCCTGCATGGTGCTCTTGACGGCGTCGAGTCGGCGTTTGTCCTCGTCTATGATCTTCTTCTTCTCGACCTCCAACACACGCTGAAACGCAGCCTGAATGACACACCCAACACCACACCAATGCATAGGCGGCACAATCTCTCGCTGACTCTTGTGTGCTGACGTACCTCTGCTTGTGGGTTGGCCCCGAAGAGTATGTATTGTTGCTGCTGCTGCTGCTGGTCATGGGCAGCTGACGCCACCTCCGGTCGGGCCGTCCGGCTGCCGTCGCCATAGCGGCTACCCGACCAGATGCCCTTCTCGCTACTGCCCACACATCCACACAGACATACCATCATCACAGACATGTCTGTGGATGGTGTTTGGCCATCCTCTGTTGATTGCGTACCGTAGCTTTCGGATTTCGGCTTCCAGTTCGGCTATCTTGGTGTCGCGGCTGCCCAGACCCTCACGCAACTCGTTCAACGCCTGCATACACACAGAAGAATACAGAGAATGATCTGTGCTGTGGGGGTAGGGTCTCTCAGTCTGTCTTGCCTTGAGGTTTTCGGTTTTTTCAGATGAGTTGGTCTCGTAGTCCTTGGCCAGCAACTTGTACTTCTCAAAGAGAGACCCCTTCTGCAAACAATAAACGATACGAAGATGTCCACCACAACAATGCCCCCGTCTGTTCGCTGACCGTCTCCTTGTGCAGGTCGACTTTCTCTATGCGCCCCTCAGCCCGGAAGTGGAATATGCCGTCCACCTCCCGCGGCTCCTCCTCACCCCCACCCCCCTCGCCCACCAGCTCGCCCTCCCTCCCCTCCTTGACCACACGAGACACCATCATGCGCTTCCCTTTCCCTTGCTGTGAAGACGCCTCGAAGTTGGCGGAGAACTCCCCGTGTGCGTCGGGGTTGGGCTTCCCCCACTCCTCACCCAACACCCCAGGGCCCTCCTGGCCCTCGTCGTTGAGCAGGTGCCGGGGCGGGTGGGTCGACCGCCGGCCGTCAGACTGGCGCTTGGCGCGCACCTCATCGCCCTCGCCGATGGGGCGCTTCATCGAGCGGCCCTCCTTGTCTGGGGCTGCTGGCTCGGTGCTGGTCTTGCTGCTGCTCGGGTGTGTGTGTGAGTGTGGGGCGGGCTGTTGGTCCTGGTTGATGGCTGACGAGCGGGGGGCGAAGGTGAAGACATTGGAGGCCTGGCTGCCGCGAGCGGAGCCACTAGAGGGATGGTCGCCATCCTGAGGAGGAAGAGAGGCACAAAGGCGGTGGAACTGTGTGCGTGTGTAGTGTGTTGAGTGGCGAGAGTACCCTTTCTGATGTTTGGTGTGGCTTCTGTCCAGCCTGTTTGGGCTCCTGCTGCTGTTGCTGTTGCAGTGGGTTGGGGCGGGTGTCTTTGGCAGTCAGACCGGGGAACACCGTGCTGGGGCTGCCACCGCCAGCACCGCCACACCCCTGTGCACGAACCTGAGGAGAGACAAACACCAACGGCCAAAAGGACAGCACACACATGGCAAGAATCGCCTGTAGATGTGTTCTCTTGTGTTGTGCACATACTGGAGGGGTCTGCTGCTGTTGCGGCGCTGATGCAGCCGTGTCGGCGCCTTTGTCCTCATCCTGGCGGCAGGGCGTCCCTGCAGCACCAGTCACCCCCACCACTCGCGAACCGCTGCCACTGGAGGCCCTGGGGAGATGGATGCATGCGACACACAGACGGGGAGCGTGTGGTGTGTGTCCATCTCTGAGGTGTGGATGTCATCTCCCGTCCTCACTCACGCGTCGTTTTGTTGGGGTTGCGTCAGGTATTGGCTGTCGTCAAAGCCTGCTGGCTTCTTGGTGAACACATGGGGGAACCAGCCCGTCTGCATCAAATATACAGACACACAAGAGCGGTGCGCAGATGTCCAGAGATGTATGTGGCATGCACCCTCCATAGATACCTTGTCTGCGATGCGTCCGCCCCACCAGCCCGACGGGTGCACCTCCACCACATCGATACGGTCGCCACGGCGAAACGACAACTGACGGCTATCACTCTAAGTGGCCAAACACACACATCACAACACACACATCACAACACACACTCCACACGATGTGGCGTAGACCCTTCCTCTTTGCCCCGTCCGTGCGTACCGAAACGAAATCTTTGATGGCCGTGACGATTACAATGGTGTCGTTGCCCGAACTGCGACGACGCCCACGAACCGCACCACCCCCACTCGCCCCACCAGCGGCCTCCTCTGCACCCGGACCTACAGCTACTGCACCCGCACTCCCCATTCCCCCTCCCTGGCCCCCTGTGTGCACACCTCCGTTGCCCAGCGGCGATGTGCTGGCCGCCGGGTGTTTGGGGATGGGCGGCTGGATGGACTGCGCCGCAGGGTGGGGATACGGCTGCTGCTGGTGGTTGTGGGTGTATGGTGTGTCGATGGCGACCCCGTCCATGGTGCTCGACGCCACGCTGTCCATGGGAAACAGGGCGGCTGGCAAAAAGAGATGACAACAGAACGTGTTGGTTGAAGTGCGTCTTACGCAAGTCATCGCTTCGTCGTTTCTTACGTGCTTGTGAGGGATGTGGTGGTCGCGGCGGTATGGCGTTGCCGTGGTGTTTGCGAATGAGGATGTTCAGACCGGCCTCCCACTCCCGCAACGCATTCTGACCACCACACCACACCACATCACACCAAACACCTCCGCGGATTGCTTCGTGTGGTCGCTCTGTGTGCTCACGCTGTCGTCAGAGCAGATTTCGATGGTGCGTGTCCTGTCTGCGGCGACGTATTCGATGGTGAGGCCCTTGTCGTTCTTGCTCCCCACTGGACCTGCCGCGTATGCCGGGGCGTCCTGCTGCTCCTGCTGGGCTCTCACCCACGAGTTGCCGGGCCGCACCGCCACGATCGACGCGACGCTGACTGCAGGCAAGGAGGGAATGAGAGCAAACCAATGGACAAAACGGTAGATCCAGCCAGATCCAGGGGTGGATCTGTGGCGCCATGCGGTGCGGTCATCGGTGCCACCTTACTCCATCCTGTTGACGGCGGCGTCTGCGCCAGGCGCGTCTTCTTCCACGTCAATATCGCGTCTGAACGGCAGAAAGGCAGGCCATCGGCTGGATGGATTGCCCCACCGCCCATTGTGATGTGTGCGTCTGCCATGATGGTGTGTGTACCTACCGTTCTCAGCGAGTTGGAGGATCCTGGCGCGGAGAGTGCTGCTGCCGGCCTGAGTGCGATGGACCTTGTTGAAGGTCCGACCCTCACGCAAAGGTGCCAACGGCTCTCTCTCATACCGCGCCATCCCTGCCATGACGTCGCTACACACAAAGAAAAAAGCGCTGCGGCCAGGAAGACGCGAGCTAAGAAAAGAAGGCGCTGGTTGTGGCGATGGATGGTTCGCAGCGCCTGGCGCTGCCTGTGGTTCTCATCAGCCCCGCTGTGTCAGAAAAACTTCGAAAAGCCCCAGATCTGCTCGGTGAGATCCATGGGAAGATGCGACCTCACACACCTCAGACACACCTCACTCACGGTGGATCTGGCCTTGCTTGTGCTTCATTTATTGCTGCGCAGGTCACATCCGGTGGCTGCTGTCTGATGACGACGCGTTTTGCTCGAACTTTCGGGACGGCCTCATCCACGATGGCAGGCTGTGGATCAGGCGCATCGCGGGCTCCTGTGAGCACTTCGCCCAACTGGACGGGCTGCATATGACGCTCGAGGAGGTTGTGATCAGAATTGTGGTAAGAGAGAGAGGAACCCGCACCTTCAGCCATCTCACCATTGTTGTTGTTGTTGTTGTTGTGCCGGTGATGTGAGTGCAGAGGTTGTTTCTCGAGCATGGCGGCGTTGCCAATGGCCTGAGGGTGCTGCTGCCGCACCCACCTGACCACACACTCATCCCCAGCAGCGAATCAGACACGTAAGTATGGCTGGCACGAGAGGGACCGAAAGGAGATCGAACACCTGTCTTTGTGTCTGTCTGTGTGCCCAATGCACAGGCCGTTCGGTTCACGTCATGTGTTGCGCGCCATCTGTGGTGTGAAGGCGTCATCCATCGCTGCCAAGTGGCTGAGCTTGGGCGTGATGATGACCAGGTGCAGCCGTGCGAGCCTCGACAGCTGGCTGCTGGACAAATACCCCGGCTGCACCGGTGGGCACATACCAACGCCTCTCGTCGATGGGTGGGTGGATGGACTGCATCGTGTGCTCTGTGTTGTGTTGTGTTGTGTTGTGTTGTGTTGTGTGTGGCAGAGCTACTGGCTGAGAGGGTTGGATCAATGCGTTCGGCTGCAGATGGGCTGATAGTGAACGTCAAGGACATTATCGAAGACATGGCCCAGCCACAGGCAAGCGCATGTGTGTCCACGGCAATGCAGCTGGCCTCTGCAGCTGTCTTTGCCGTTTTGCAGAGTGGCGCTGGGTCATCGGGTGGCCACATAGGAGAGATGGAGATCAGAATCGACAGGTAGGCAGGGAGGGAGGGAGGGAGATGATCACGCCTTTGCAAATATGCACGCATCGCATCGCATCGCATGGCTGCCCTTATGCTGCGCATTGCTTACATCAGGTTGGTTGCTGCCGTGCTGCCAAAGTCGTTCGTTCTCCTCGCATTTGGTGACAGATCAAAGCAAGAAGGCACACAACACACCGCACTGCACGGCCGACCTTGGCTCTCCTTGCCTTGATTCATTCCTCTTCAGAGAAACCGGCGAGCCAACAGCCGGACAGCCGTGCACAAGTAGAAGGTAGAGTCAGGTACGGAACAGAAGAGAAGAACCAGCCCGTCACGCAATGATCTCCCTGGCCGGCAAACCTGACCTGTGGGTGCATGTCGATGTGCAGGAGTTACGCACTCGCGTTGGCGCGTCGGTGTCCGGACCTGGTGGTGCTGCTCCTGCCGTGTCCGTCACCTGAGGACATCAACGCAGCCATCGTCAGATTCTTACGACGACAGCAGAAGTACAACAACCAGTAAGCAACCGAGAACGTCGGAGTGAGGGTGCAATTGACGTGGCTTATTGTGTGTGGCGGCCAGGCATGTGTGTCGCGTGTATTGGGCGTGTGGCGTTGGCAGCGACGCCATGCTGCTCAGCCTGGCTCGCGCAGTAAGACCAACAGCGGCACATATATATATTCTTCGGACACTGCAGCAGGTACACACAACACATGTAATGTACACGCACACAGACTCACGCAGGCAGAAAAGATGCCGTTCTTCCTGATTTCCATCTTGTCAGGCCAGCGGTGCCTTGGAAGTAGTCCACATCAACCGGCTGCGAGATGCCCTCTACGACCACGTACAGGCACAGGTGAGCACGGTATGAGGGCAGCAGCACCAGGACCATAACATTGCCTCTGTTTGTCACTCAGGTGAGTTCGCTCGGTGTGGATCAGAGCAGGTTTGACATCGGCCAGTGCGTTCGGGACCTCTGCATCATCTGGGCGTGGGCCACCTCAAAGGTCGTAGCATCACCCATTGGTGGTCCGCAAGACATGGGCGTTGGCAAAAAGCTCGATGCAATCACCAGGGCGTATTTCAGCCATCTCCACGACCGGGTAAGAGGGAGCGATGAATACATCACATACGACACAAAGTAACCGACTCCTGCTCCCTGTTTCTTATCATCAGTGCGGTGAGATACGTCCAAGTGTGTTCACCGGGCGTGACATCAACTGCAAGGCGCTGGCAGATCTGATCAACACCATCACGCCGGCCAGTCAGGCCCTCACCACCACGGACGACGCAAATCAACAAAGTGCGCACCGCACCCACACATGGATGCGCCCCATCTGGCAACATCCTCGCGTGTGCTGTCATTCGTGTCGTGTTTGCAGTTTCCTCGTACGTCGATGCACTCAAGGCGCTGGCCGCCTTCTACCACGGCAAACGGTCGCACCCTCCGCCAGTGTGTCCCTTCGATTCCCCGCCCGACCTCAACAGCATCGCACAAGCACTTGACCTGGGGCGAGTGCCGTCCGATGTCAGTGGTGCCTTCAGCAGCCATCGTAGCGGATACGAGATGGATGTCGTCGTGTCGGCCTTTCATCACCTGGCTGATTACCTGCAGCAGCATCCACAACAGGTACTTGACACTTGACACACATGCTTCGTGAGTCGATCATCTGTTGTTGATTTGTTATCGTTGGCTTTCTTGGCAGGGCGTGGAGTTGCGTGTAGCTTCGCATGGGCTCAACGGCAGACTCGAGAAAAGTCAAGTGGAGACCAATACCGCAGCTGATGGTGAGCCGGGAGAGAAGGGCTCGTGGTCCATGATGCATTTGTCTCACTGACGCATTCATTTGTGGCTCTTTCAGATGCTGGCGGTGTCGTTGATGGCCAGCTTACGAGCCAGAAGCCCACCCCGCCACCTCCCGCCCCTCCCAGCCCGTCCCCATTCCTCCTCATTCAACGGCTCGCATGTGTGCCGGGCCTCTTCTGGCACCTCATCGACATGCTCGCCATGAAGGATACATGGCGGATGGCCGCTCTCTGCCACGCCCTCTACAATGCCATCTACACCTTCATCACCATCGTCAACTTCGCCAATCCAGACCATGGCAGCGTGGTGCAGGGCCACCGTGATCTGGTGAGCCAGGCTGTCGTCCTCCTGCCAAGAGAGATGGACAAGGTCGCCAAGGACGTGTTGCGGCAGCTGGCGGCATTCTGTCGGCGTCGGCTGAGCCTTCGTGCGGCCGTGCTGAAGGAGCTCTTCATCGTGGACGTCACGCACAAGATCGACAAACGGCATCGGACTGGCGAGGAGACGGCCCGGCTGCCCGTCGACAGGCCGGGCGAGGGGCCGTCGAACGACAAGGCAATGCCACGACTGGAGGCCCTCAACGTCAACAGCGTGGCGGCCTTCTCGATCTTCGAGAGCCTCGAGTTGTGGTGCCCCAAGATGACCTTCCTCACGGCGAGACCACTCACCTTCCCCCGCCGCAACCTGGATGCGACATTCTCGTCATTCTGCAGCCGCCATCCCACGCTCCAGCACGTGGACGTCGATACCCTGTGGCCAAGCATGCTGGGGGAGTTGGAGGGTCTCAACCTGACCTATGTCGGCAACATTCACTTAGACCTCGACAACTGGGACGGGCCATTGGGATTGAACGACTGGCACCACAGCTGGCCGGAGACGGGGTGGGATGCGTCTGAGGACGTGGTCTCCTTCATCAAAGACATCAAGCAGCGGCACGGGGACGACCGAGTGGAGCGCACCATGGTGGTCGAAACGCCCATCCTGATCGACCTCAGCCTGCCCACCGTCCTGGCGAGCCCCACAAACAGCGTGAGGAGTCCCCGGCCACTACGCCTCCTCTCCTTCGCCGAGAGAACGGCTGGACCGTGACAAGGAGTGGCGGCATCACCTGCATCAACTGCACGGAGAGCCTCGACAACATCAACAAGAAGGAGAAAAACGGCACGCCGAGACGGCCGGCCAAGCCGATTGACGAGATCGCTTCCTTCCTGGCGCGCCATGTGCGGGGCGGGGACCGGCTGAGGTTGATGATCGCCAAGGACGGGACGTCGCTGCTCGCACAGCACGAGAGTCTGCAGGGGCTGGAGTTCAGCGACGCCAAGGATCTGGAGATCGACCAGTCACCGTGTGATGGAGAGGCCGATGACATCACCTTTGAGTCCATCCCTGCCTGCCTCGCCAACGACGGCGCGCTGCCCAACGTCGAAAGTGAGCAACACACCACATAAGCCGACATCAACGATCCTTGAATGTATGCTGTGCTTGTCAGCTGTCACCCTGTATCGCCTCGGCGACAACACCACCGATTGGAGGACATGCAGCCCCCCTCCCTCTCCCAACAACCTGACCCGCACCCTCCGGGCCCTCCCCTCGTGCAAGAAGCTGGCCATGACTTGGGTGGCCGTGTGGCTGCTCCCAGAGATCCTGGCGTGGTACCCATGCGGCACCAGCCAGCATGACGAGAAGAGGACCCTGCCCCAGCTACACCTGGACAGTATGGGCTACGACTCCGCGGGAGAGCGGCAGCTGGTGGGGCCCGTGATGAGGATGGTGCAGAGTGGCCTGCTGCCGCCACAGAGGGAGAGGAGGCGGCGCTACCCGCATGTGGGTGAGGTCACGGTAGACGAACTGCAAGTGAGCGTGGCAGATCTATCGTTCCTTATTGAGGAGCTGCAGCCGCAGGAAGTGCGGGACCTGCAGTGTCGTTTGCACAACTACCTTAAAGCCTTCTCCACTACCCTCTCTTCTACCTTCAACCTCTTCCCGCCTCCGGAGGTATGCAAGGTGCCCTCATGAGGTCGGTCGTGATGCCCTGCCCTCACGTCTGTATCCATTCGTTCAGAGCGATCCATCTCCAGTGGACCAGATGCTCCACTTTGACCACTTTGAGGACCCACCTGGCGTATATGCATCCGAGGGCTACAACCATCCGAGCCTCCTCCCGCACACCATCACCGAGGTGCGACCCACAAGTCGCGCGCCGACCGGCTACGATTTCCACGTCAATGTCAAGTTGCCCACCAGCGGCAAATGGTTTGAGAACACGAAAGTCAATATGGAGTTCGTCAAGCGCCAACCGACCAGGTGCGTGAAAGGGGGCAAAGCAGATGGAGAACGGGCGACACCCACCTGCGATAGATTGTTTTGTTGTGCTGTGTTGTATTCCCGTCTGTAGTGTGTCGGGTGGGCAGCCTTCAATTCGTGACTACTTCCCGTCCCTGACGCCATCGCCATCAAGTGCTGCTGCCCGTGGCGGCAGTGGTGGTACGATGTTCCAGCAGCAGACGCTAGACAAATGGACACGCGTGCTGCATTTGTTGTGTGTGTGTGATGCGTTTGCTGTCCAGCGGCAGGATTGGTTGAGGAGCCAGCTGCGGTCGGCGGCGAGGCCATCGTAACGGTCGTGCCGCCTCCATTAGATGCCCACCAGCCGAGGATCACTCAGTGCTTCCCATCCACACGCGCACAGCCTGCTGTCGGAGAGGCGGGCCACCAGCCGGCATCCGACACCGGTAAGGCAGGCCATATGGCACGTGTAAGGGTGCTGTATGGATTATTAGCAATGGATGGATGGATGGACTGTGTGTGTGTGTGTGTGTGGTGTCGTTTGTCTGTGTGGATGGATGGATGGAGCCACTGAGTTGTGGACATCACTGCTGTAGATAGGGCGAGCCGACAGTGCGTCCACCAGTTGGTCAGTGCGGCCGTTGTGTAGTGGTAGTGGCAGCTACTTTAGATAGACATGAATCGATGACTTCGATGGTGCGTAGCGTGTGTACCGTCAGTCATGTGCGCACATGACACAAACATATTCTCTGAAGGCACAGATGTTGACAAACACGTCAAAAGTCATCACATCTGGGCAACAATCATGCGCGAGAACGCCGATGTACATACAATGCACAGTCAATCGGTCAGTCGTTGGTCTGTACTGTGTGCAGGTGTTGCATCCAGGTATTGAATGACCAGTCTGACTGCGCCTTGAGGCACACACGGGGCACCTCCACCACCTGCCACCTCGCATCCTCCAGCAAATAGACAATCTGCAGCCACCAACATAACATGGCCACTCACAACCCACAGTCGACACGTATGGATCCATTTATTTATGGATGTAAGGGCTCAGTTGTCTGTCACCTGAAGGTTGGCACCATGTCTCCCTCCCAAAGTGAACAGCCTCTGGCTCTCCTTCCAGTCCACCACCTCCACCATGGGCAGGTGGACGAAGGCGTCAGGCACCACTGACCGCTCACAGGTCGACATGAACAACAGACCCCCCTGGACAAGCGTGAAAGTCAGCTCCCGAAGACCACCCCCACCCCGTGCAGACTTCCCTCTCTCCACTCTCCTGCCGGCGGGCGGCTTGGCCCCCACAGCTGTCATTGCGCTGACGTGTCTCCCACTTGACGATCGTGACGACGGCAGAGCAGTCCCGCGCTCATTGGTATCCGTGTCTCGTGTCCTGTCGCTGTGGGTGTGGTTGGCCCCAAAGGACTCCATCCGCACCTGCAGGGATGAGCGGACGGAGTCTCCCATAAATGGGAGTGGTGAGTTGTTGGGCGCCAGCATGGTGCTGCTGTGGAGGGTGCAGCGGTCGATGTACGACTGGGTGTGGTTGTCCAGCGAGGTGGGAAGAGTCGATTGACAGTTGCCAAAGAAGGTCTTCGGCAGCTGGATACAGCAAAGGAGACACACAGGCCGCCCTTCCGCCCTTTCAGTATGTGTATGTGTCCTCTCTCTCCTTCGGTGTGTCTGTTTGGTTGCATTTCCTGTCACCCACCTGCAGTCGGTGGTGTATGCTCTCAATGTCATGATACAGCCGCTGCTGCGTTGCCAAGGGGATGGCATCGCCGTCATCCATACCAGCATTCAGCGCCATCTGCAGAAATGACAGAAATGAAAGGAAAAGGTGCTCATTTGCTTTCCGCCTTTGTCTTGCTCATTCACGTACCCATGCGTTGACATCGACCTCTGGCACATGCACATCGTCCTCACTGCAGCTGCTGTCTGTGGCCCTCTGCATCGCCCACGCCAGCATCACACAGTTGAACAACAGCTGGCAGAGGCCGTCGATCGACGTCAGCTGCAGCGCACCCAACGTCAGGCCATCCATCGCGGAACCTTCTTCCCTCTGACACACAGAGAGACAACCAGCACTGCATTCAGACATTTGTGTAGGCGTATCTATCCGCCTCTGTGTGTGTGTACGTTCTTGGCCGTGTGCATGCGCTCCTTCCTCCACCACACGTGCGCAAGAGCGTGAATGATGCGGTCGAGTGCCTGCGAGCCGTCCCAGCCAGCACCCATGAGGCCTCCACGTGCGATATGCGATGGATGGCTTGGCCACCCACCTGGAAAGCGGGCAGGACGGCAACGCGGGTGAAGGTGCTCAGGATGACCTCGGGCAATGTCATCGACGGCTCGTGGTCAAGCCTGTATGTTGAAGCGGAGAACAAATGGACACTCGTTTGCCTGGCATCATGCTGGCTACTCACTGACTTACAGGAGGTTGAGGAACTCAAGCCGCAAAATCTGGGAGAGGCTGAGACGAGGAAATGGACAGCAATGGAAACACAGGGAGCTACGGCAGCCATCCGTGTACCTGTAGTTTTCGCCGAGGAAGTGACCCAAAGCCTCGGGTGACACCTGTGACACCGGCAACGACCTCAATCAATCTCCCATTCACCCGCTCTCCATCACATGCTCACCGCGTATTTGAAGAAGAATTGCGCCAGCTCCACGGGGTAGTCCCGCACGCAGCCCGTCGCAACCAGAAAAGCCAAACCGACACCCGGGTTGACATTGCAGAAGATGACACCTGGACACATATCGAGTTAGTTCCCATGGATGGAGACGAGAGTCAACCTACGCGCCACCCTGCCCTCCCCCACCACACCGAGCTGCCTGAGCCGGTTTTTGATGTTCGAGTCCAGCGATCGCACCGCAGCGGCCCTGACAGACAGAGCGAGACATGACGCGCCTAAACGAACAGGCAGGGAAGGGAGAGGCTCTGTGGGTCACCTCGGGACAAAGAACGGCTCATATGTCACTGACTGTGTAGCCCCACCCGCATCGCGGACTGCACAATGATGGATGACAAAGGACAGCTGGTGAAGTTGCTGGCTGCACTTGCGCTTCCATTAATGTGGTTTCTTTCTCTGCACTCTCATCTTCCTACGTGTGCCGATTGACGCCTCCCAGTTGAACATGTGCCGCTTGTTGCCGTTGCGCGCATACTGCAGATATTTCCTCAGCGCATCCCTCAAGACTGCAGACAGACAGACAGACAGACAGGGGACAGAGACAGAGACATACACAAGTGAGGAAATGTCCGCTCAGTATCCTTTGTGTGGATATCATGCCTGCATCGCTGCAGAGGTCGATGGGGGCTGAAGGGCGGGAGGGACAAACGAAGAGCCCCATCACACAACAAATGTGCAGCAGAGGTGCCAATCGTGTAAGCGCTGTTCCTCACTTTGGTGTTGGTGAGTCATTCTGACACAAACCAAAGACAGACAGACAGACAGACAGACAGGTCACCAACAACCATTGCCAATGACATGCAGCCCATCAATTCACGCGCGCGCTTACACGTCAGACACGTCAGGGGCCGCTCCATTCTGCATCAGGAAGACCGCCACTTTCCTCCTGGCCATGAATACCGCCACATGCAGCGGCGTCCAGCCCGCAGCATCCATCTATCCCACGCGCCCCCCTTTCAGCACCAGCTCCCGTACGACGCCCAATCCTCCCGACCGTGCAGCGGCGTGCAGGCACGAACTGCCCTTGCTGTCGCACACATTAGGGTTGGCTCCCATGTCCAGCAGCCACCTGAAGGCGGCAGTGTTGGCCGTGAGGGAGAAGAGAAGGAGTTCGCGGTCCAGTGGATCGGTGGACGAGGGAATGGTGTCGGCGAAGACCGCCCCCGAGGGCGATGGCAGGTGGTCGCGAACGAACCACTGCAGCTCGTCTACGTCTCCTTTGCAGTGATCCGTCTGCATGAGACAGACAATACACACACGGGGTGGGTGTCCAGTCGTGTATGCGTGTCTCACATACATACCCTCACACAATCGGTCACTCCGCACGAGAACCACGACGAGAAGGCGAGCCCCATCTGCATGATACACCACAACACAACAAAAACTTAATTGATCATTGCCTCCCCAGTGAGTGCGTGCAGCTGATCTTACAGGATCTTTCTGCCTCTTGTCGTGCCTTCGCTGGCTTTTTGTCCTTCGATAAGAATGAATTCACGATGCGGGAAGCCCCAACAACCCCGTGTTGTTGAAGCACTGAGCGGCGTCTCCAAGTCAGACTCTCCGGGCAGATATCAGTGCAGCACTCTCAGAAGCAGCGATTCCTATCTTCTAATCAGCTCGGAAGTAGGTAGCTAGTCTTCTGATAGCTGCTCTTCCTATCCTTCTCTCACGACGTTCCTCTTTACCGTTCTTGCGAGCTTGAGCTCGCGCCTTCTCGGGTGGAAAGACAGCTATATTTCAGGATGAGAACAGGCCTGACGATGACCTATCTTGCTGCCGTTACATTGCTTCTGTTACTCATGCACATGCAGTCGGATGCAGTGCGGCTTCGTGCTCAAGATCAGGAGGCTGCCGCCTTTCTATCGACCACCAAGACGCCGCTGTCTACGGCGCCGAGGGAGCGGAGAGGGCTGCTGAGGATGAGCGCCGCCGGAAGACAAGCAGTGACTGCAAGAAACGACCTGCCTGCACTGGCCACAGGCGGATCTTCCCTCGTTGTCTACTCTCTTACCGACCTCCGCGTGCATGACCATCCCGCCCTCTATGCCGCATCGCAGCAGAGCGACAGATGCATTCCCGTGTTCATCTTTGACCCAGCGGCGCTGGACGAGGTCTCGCCAACCCGTCTTCAGCTGCTGCTCTCAGCACTGTCGCAGCTGCGCGACGCCCTGCGTCAGCGCAACAGCGACTTGTTCCTCTTCCAGGGCGATACGCAAGCCGTGATTGGAGATCTGATCGCGTCCAAGGCCATCACAGACGTGCTCTTCCATGACAGCCCTGAGTACGCACAGCAGAGGTGGAAGGATGAGGTCATGAGGGCAGCGCAGGAGAAGGGAGCGGCCTTCCACGCATGGTCGGCACCTCTGCGACCTCTCTCCACGCCTACCTCAGCTTTGCCGTCTTCCTTTCCGGCCTATGCGAAGAGATTCCGGAAGGGCAAAGTGATGCCGCCCCTGCCGGCGCCGGCCACGCTTCCCCCTGCACCCCCCAATGCTGACATCGACCGATCTTTGACGGAGGTTCCCTCGTTTGTGGACGCTCTGAAGCTCACTGAAGAGAGCATCGAAGGCTCCACAAGCGATGCGGCCACTCTGCTGAACGCTCGGATAGCCCTCACCCCTGAGAGTGCCCTGTTCGGGTTTGCGTCTGGCCGGCCACCTTCGCTGGCCAATGGCGATAGCATTGACGTCCTGCCGTCGACAAGCGCTTCATCCTTCGGCGAGGCATCTGCTCTGGCCAAGCTGGACGAGTACATCACCATGGGTGATCTCGACTTTGCCAAGGCGGCCATCAAGAGTACCGCCAATAGCACCCTATCCCTCGAGCAGCGGTCCGTGCAGCGGATGGCGGCAAAGTCTGTCAAGGATGCCTACTTTCGAGGGGAGGCCTTCACCAGAGCCTTTGCAGAGAGCGTGGGCTTCGGGTGCCTGTCGCTGAGGGAGATCGCGAGCGCGAGGAGACGACGGCGAGCCGTCGAGCTGCCCCTGCGAAGGTGGGACTAGCACGCCGAAAGACCTTGTCTGATTCTGTGTGTCTTGTACGTGTCAGCATTGAGAGGGAGTACGTTGAGTGGAAGGAGTGGCACCGGCTGCTGGCATATCAGGACATCTCCCCCTCCCCCCCGTCGAGCCTGCCCCGCATGTCGTGGAGCGACACGCCCCTGGAGACGAGATACTACCACTGGCGGGGCTTCCTCGTCCGATATATCAAAAGCGCTACACAGCACGACCCTGCCAAGCCGAAAGTGCTGCTGGTGCACGGCTTTGGGGCCTCTGCCGACCAGTGGCGAAAGACCATGGCCGTCCTGCAGCAGCATTATGAGGTCTTTGCGATCGACATGCTTGGCTTTGGCCACAGCGAAAAACCTAGACTGACCTTCACACAGGTGAGAGAGGAGGGGAGATCAGAGGAACACGCAGAGGACCTGCATGAGTGCGTTCGTGTCACTGTGTGGGTGCAGTACACTTGGGAATCTTTGCTGCGTGACTTCGTGTTGGAGGTTGTGAGGGGGCCGTACTACGTCGCCGGCAACAGCATTGGCGGCTACATGGCTCAGTCCCTCGCCGCGGACACACGAGACCTCTGCAGGTATGCATGCATCGACCACGAAACAAACCACACACGCATATGCCCACCCTCCTCGCTTGTCGTTTCCCCCATCCAATCCAGAGGCACCATCTTGCTGAACAGTGCGGGTCGCGTCTTCACCCCGGCTGAGTACGTCAACGTGACGGCGTCGCTCGGCGGCACAATGGAGGAGGCCACTCGGGGATACGCACAGCCACTGCCGCCCTACAGCGCGCCCCCAGAAAGACTGCTGCAGCTGTTTGCCACGGGGCTGTACCTCTACCTCAAGACACAGACGCCCAGCATTTGCAAGCGCCTTTACCCTACCAACGGGACGGCGGTGGAGGACGGCATCATCGACTGCATCCTACGGTGAGGCAATGAGTGTCCAGAGAGGGAAGTGCTCAAACGAGACACGTGTGTTCGTGTGTGTGTGTGTGTGAGCAGGGACAGTGCCGATCCAGGGGCGATAGGCGTGATTGCGAGCGGCGCCAAGCTGCCGCCCCAGAGGTCGCACAACGAGCTGATTGCCAAATTCGGTCGACCTGTGCTCATACTCCAGGGACTCCTGTAAGCAACCCAGCCCACAGCCAATGACACAACCCCCACACACACAAATGCTCCTTTTCTCTGTTCCTCTCTCCTTCGTGTCAGTGATCCGCTCAACAACGCCACAGCGAGGATGGAGGCCTTTCAGCGGCTGGGCGACCTGATTGAGACGGCTCCGCTCCCCGCCGGCCACTGCCCACACGACGAGCTGCCCACCGAAGTTGCAAATGAGATGGTCAAGTTCATCCAACGGACAGAGGCGAAGCCAGTGGTGAGCAGTGGGGCCCCACCCGCTGCTAGGGATGCTAGGGAGCGGGCTGTGGGTGCGGGTGACAGCCCGCTGCAGCGGTCGGTGGTGGATGAGAACATCCTGGAGGATGCAGAGGCAGCGCTGGCCAAACAAGTCGTCAAGTGATTGATGTACCATTGCAATGCATGCAGTCAACTGTGAAAGGAAGGTGCTTCGTCATCTCTTCTCTAGGTGCTAGCGCTTTGTCCGGGAGACAGACAGACCCTATTTGGCCTGCCTGATGTGTCTGTCGATTTTGTGCCTGTGTGGTGCGATGGTGATGACTCATCATTCCGAGACGCGTTGGCATACTACTGCATGAATTGGCCTTCACAGCACATCGCCGTGGCGGTAGATTTCTGAGTCACATTCGCTCAACGCCCTATCCGTCAGTCAGTCAGCTGTCTTCTCGGTAGCCGCCTACTCTACAGCAGCAGGTGTAGTGCGGTGCGGCTGTGGGTGTGTCAAAAAAGCTCTCGGCTGCGCGCTTCTGGCAGAGCTACAGATCTCTCGCCCCTCTCCGCACGTACGAAACCACCTTGTGCTTGCTCGTCTCATGTTCGTGTCGTCCAGTGTGTGTCGGAGCGGCCATCGTACACGGAACAGATGCATCCGGAGGGATGGATTCACCCGTGCCGTGTAGCTGTCCACACTGACACACGCTGGAAGACACAACCGCGAGCCAAGCCACCCGACGCAACTCCTCCTCGCCCACAGAGAGACAGACAGCAGTGGAGCACACCCCAGTCAGTGACCATACATACAACAGCACCACATGAATGGTCCATCCATCCATTGCCCTCCTGCCCTCGCCCGCCTGTGTTCTGCCTGCCGCTGCGGCGCAACCCTAGCTCTCCCGTTCAAAAGACAGCCAGGACAGAACCGCAGACAGGCACACACACAGGACGAGCAGACGATCGGACAGATGAGGATGGAGAGGAGAGGATGAGTGAGTTAGATCATGTTACACGTCAGCCAGGCAGCCACTTCGGTCAGCCAAACACTTTTTGAAAGCACCGCCGCACACCACACCGGCCCAACACGACGCCCATCAACGCATGCCCTCCCTCACTTCTGGTCGAGCGAGTGTGCGTGGTGTGGTGTGTCGCGTGTGCCATGTGTGCTATCTGTGTGAGTGTGTGTGGATCACTCCAATTCCTCCTCGTCGGGCTCCGGGAGGCCCTCGCCCTCCTGCTGGTCGTGGTGGATGCCGAACCGGTACCTGGTCTTGCCGTAGTACCCGATGCGCTAAACACACACACACACACACAGACAGACACAGACAAACATGGGTGGCTGTTGTGCTCCCTCCCTCCGTCCGTCCGTCCGTCCCTGCTAGATGGCTGTATATATCTGACCTCGTAGTATTCCTCCATAGCTGCGTGTGTGGTTCTCTCGTAGTGGGGGACGTTCATGATGTACTGGTAGGGGAATGGGAGGAACCAGGGGCAGCGCTGGTAGCCCATCTGGCGGGGCGGACGGATGCCCCACGGATGGTCACCCTGGAAGTCAGGCTCGTTGTCGATCAAACTCGCACGCCACTTCAACACCCAGTTGCTGACAACACACACACAGAGACAGACAGACAGACAGACAGACAGACATGTGGGGGGGCCAACGACAGACAGACAGACAGCACACGTGTGTGTGTGTGGCTGTGTGTGCTGTGTGTTGGTGTGGCGTGCGGTGTGGGCCCATACATACCGGAGGTGGTGGTTGAAGTACGGCAGCGCGTGGGCGTGGGTGCGGTGCTGATCCGGAAGGGCCTTGTGCCGGTCAGACCGGCGAACCCTGCACAAACACACACACACACACAGTGTGACAGCAGAGCAGCACAGGAAGGGAAGCACTGGAGGCCATCAAGGAACACTTACGAGACTTGTGGACAGAAGAACGAGACTCTGAAGTAGCAGGCCGAGCAGATGCCGATGCCCAGGGCTCCAGCAAACATATAGTTGTACGACTGCACACAACACAACACACCACACCACACGAGCTCCATGGTATGTGTCTCCTCTCTCCCGCCGTGGCTGGCTGGCTGACCGGCACATCGTAGTACTGCCATCTCATGAACTTTTCGAAGAAGTAGTCCACCACCATGGGATCTGTCAGCGACCAACACAGGATCCAGTACTTGCGACGCAGGTAGTGCGTCGTAGACGCCAACAGCAGGCGGGGCTTCGACAGGCGTATCATCTTGACACACCACCAGCCCTCACCACAGCCCCGAAGGCTACAAAAATCCCTCCTCCTTTCCCTCTCGTGCGAGCTTGGAAAAACAGCGACCCTTGTTGTTTTGAAGTGGTTGCCCGGATGGCCGGAGGGGTGATTCGGAGCCTGCTTGTGGGGCATCTTCTGTTCTCGTCGTTGATTTTCATTTCTGATTCATCGGGGCTGGGTGCTGCGGCTGTGAAGGCGCCTATCCCGCGCGAGACCGACCATGAAGAGTTCAAGTACACATACAGCAAGGCAGAGGCCCTCAAAGGCCGCATGCCCTGGATGGACTACAGGTCCATTACAACACATCACACACACGGCCGAACCCGTCACATGGCAACGATGCATGTTGCGTGTTGTCTGCGTGTGGTTGCAGGGCGTCCACGTTTGCCGCGGCCGCTGCCTCGCCCCGGCCCATCTTCCTGCTCCTCACGGCGCCGGCGTGGTGCTACTGGTGCGAAGTGTACGAGAGCGAAGACTACCTCTTCCACCCAATGGTCGCTGACACCCTCGCACAGCACTTCCATCTCGTCTATGTGGACGCCGACAAGCGTGCTGACCTCACCAAGCAATGGCTCGAGGGCGGCTGGCCTTCGTCGGTGATTCTGCTGCCGCCACGCTCGGATGAGGGAGGGGGTGGTGTGCCGAGGCGAGTGTATGGCTGGAGCGGGCCGAGGCCGCCCGAGCAGATACGAGGGATTCTCCTCAAGGCGATCGACGTTTTTGAGAGGATGCGGCACGAGGGACAGGCGGCAAATGATGTCACGACGGCTGGTAACTGGAGGCAGCGGTACGTCGACGGCCATCCAGGCGACAAGAGACCATCACTCGAGCAGCTGGAGCAAGCCCTCACAGCCGCCGCAGCGCGCCCCCTCTCCCTGCCGACACATGCGGCCCTGCAGGCCTTCCACGAACGGTATACGTCGTCCATCCCCCCTTTATTCGACGGGCAGTGGGGCGGCTTCGGCAATGGAGCCAAGTTCCCCCATGCCCTGTCGGTGGACTACAGTGTGGACATGTTTGAAAGGGTCGGGGGGAGGTGGGCGGATGTAGCTGTGGGGACGCTCATGGGCATGTACACCACAATGGAGCAAATGACACAGGGCAAGTACAAGTAACCAGGGACGGAAGGCAGGCAGGGGCAGCGCAGCCATGGATGGGTGGTGGACGTGATATTGCTGTTGTCACGTTTGTCGTGTGGCAGCCTCTGGGACCCGGTAGAGGGCGGATTCCATCGGTACGGCACCACGCGTCAGTGGACCCCGCCGCATTATGAGAAGATGCTCGTCGACAACGTCAAAATGCTGCGAACATTCGCCCACTTGCAACATGTAAGCTTAATGCACCATCAACCAACATTACTCGCTGACGACAAGACAAAAGGCGCTTGCTTTTCCAGGTTCTCGCGCCCATCAAGGACGGCCTTCCCACCTCGTCCATTCCCCCCATTCTCAATGCCACATCGCCTCGAGACGCTATAGACGCCGTCAGATCGACCCTCGATGACGTCGTCACACGCACGATGGCCTTCATCACCGAACGGTGGTGGGACAGCACGGCGGGCGGCTTCTTCGGCAGCATGGACGTCAACGGCGAGGACGCATATTACGCACACACGGAACGGCCATCAGAGGCCCTGCCGGCACCGAGAGTCGACCCGACGAAATACGCAGATGGCAATGGGGAGGCCGTCATCACGATGGCCTGGCTCTGCCGGCACTCGGCGGACATGGAGTTGCGGCAGGTGGGGTGCGAGAAGGCTCTCGACACTCTGGCCTTTATCGATGGCGACCTGATGACCGATCGCGGCGTCTATCACTTCTATGCCGGCGGCCGGGCGGGAGGCACCCGCGGCAACCTGGCAGACACCTCTGCTGTCCTCCTCGGGGCAATCCAGACCCTGGAAGCACTCGAAAGCGTCTGTGGTGACCATCCCCCTGCCGACCTCCACATCTGCACCCGTTTCCAGCGCGAGAAGCCATCCCTCCTCTCCCTTATCGATCGCCTGGCGCATGTCCTCCTGTCTCGCAACTACGACCCTCTCTTCGGCGGCTTCATCGACCGCAACCCCCATGATGCGGACATATCCCTTTTCGCGTCGCCTGGCGACGCCATCTCGCTGCACAAGACGATCGAGGACAACGGCATGGCTGCCTACTCGTGTGTAAGGTTGGCTCTTTACCACATGGGCGGCTGGCTGGGAGGTGAGGAGGGCGGTGTGCCGATGTGGGCGGAGTGTCTGGAGGCGGGACTGATGACACTGGGGCTCTTCCAGGAATCAAAGACATATCTGGTGAGAGGGCAGGGAGGTATGAGACACATCGATGACCCTTGCATGTCCTTCGCCTGTCAGGATGATGGGTACTATCTCGCCAAGTCCGCCCAGCTGGTTCTCGAGAACGACCTCATTCAGACCTACGAAAGCGTCCTGGAAACAACGAGCAGCATCTCGCCCCTCATGACCCCATCCAGCCACTGGATGACCTCCCTGCTGCTCGACGGCCGGCGCCAGCCTGACTCTGTCTCATCCCCCCTCGCTTCGCCGCCCTTTGAGCGGCGAGACACTGGGCGGCGGGGAGACGGGCTGTTCTATGGTGTTCACTGGCTCATCCACGTGTTGGTGTCGGTCGCCGGCGCATTCGCAGCGGGGCTATTCGGTAGCGTATCGACGTGCAGCGGCTCCCTCATCGTGCCATCCATGGCCGCAGTTGCCGGCATGGTGCGCATTGCGAGATGCAGCCGGCGTGTGGAGGTGTGGTGGGCTCGGTACTGCTGGCCGGAGGTGCTTGGCGTCAGTCTGTTGTTTGCGTCTATGGGCATGGCTTATGTGGGGGCGAAGCTGACGACCGAGCCTATCCAGGCGAACATTGTGGATGAGACGCTCGCGCTGCAATCGGAAATACGGCTGAAGGTGAGAAGCATCGGATGGGAGAATGTACCAGTCAGTGATCACGAGCCTGCTCGTGTTGTGTCTGCTTGTAGGTTGCTGGTGTGCTGTATTTGGTGTGGGCGACCCTCCTCTCCCTCCCTGGTCTCTACGGCACTGCTGCATACGTCGCCCGCAGGACGGGCCGCCAGGACTTGAGTGACTTGTTCGTCCTCTCATCCATGCAATTCGACACGGTATACCAGCCGACGAGAACCAACACCATGCACACTTGTCGGGTACGGTACGCCTCAATTCTTTTCCTCCCTCCTTTCTGTCTGCTGTGTGTGCAGGTGGTTGTCGATACTGCGGCTGGTGCGGTGCTGGGCGGCCTGGCCACCAGCCTCACGTGGACGCCGTGCATCGGGCCATTCATGGCCCTCATACAAGACACCTTCCCCACACACCACTCCATGATGGTCCCGCCGCCTCTCTCGACCCACGCTGCTGTCTCTCTGCTGCTGGTGTACTTCGCCGGCATGGCGCTGCCCTTCCTCGCCGTCGCGACCGTTGTCCATCGCCACGTCACTCTATCAGAAGCGACACACCCACCCTCTGGCGACCATCACACGGATGGCACTGAGCAGTCTGTCATGCCATCGGCTGACCCACCCGGCACCCAGCTACGAAGCCGCAAGCCGACATTGGCATCAGAGCAAGACAGCGCTGCAGGAGAGCTCAAGAGCCAGCACGGGGGCGACCCATCTACGCGTGAGGGGTCGACGTGCGAGGCGGCCCAGCAGGAACAAGACGGCGACGATCAAGCTGAGAACTACACTGTCGTTGGCTGGCTCCTGGCTGGTCGTCTGGTGCCCGCTTTCTTAGTGCTGGCGAGCGGCATTTACTATATCGCGGCCTCGTCGTCTCCCACACTCAGCCCGTTTGTCGCCAAGGGCCAGGTGTTGTCTTGGGGCGGTTCGTGGGGTGTGTGGTGCGGATGGGCGGAGAGGAGGCTGGTGCAGGGGGTAATGGGGGGTCGCTGAGTCACTGATGTAGGGGGTGGTGTGTATGTATGGCTGTGTGGATGTGTCTGTCTGTCTGTGTATAGCGAGGAGGGCGTGGCGTGCACTGATTGATGCGTGCTTAGGTCTGTCTGTCTGTCTGTAAGTGTCTGTGTATATGTTTGGATGTCCCATCCTCGAGAATGCACGTGTGCCACCATGTACCAGGAGATATGTATGGCTTGATGCGATGCAGCTGGACCATGCCACGCCACACGGTCACACGGTCATGCAACATCAAGGAAGGTAGGTATCACTGACTGACAAACACAGCCCAGGAGATGGAAGTGCAAGAGAGACCTCTCACTGCAGAGCACTCACTGCACTCACGATACGAACAAATAACCAACCACACACACACACACACACACACACACAACACGAGGAGGACACGCATGGCAGGCAATGTGCGATTGGTCAGCCCAGCCCAGCCCAGCTCAAGTCAGTCAAATAGACAGACAGGTGAGGTGGTACACAAATGGGGACGGTACGATACAGACAGAAAAACTGACTTCGCCCGGCCCCGTACAAAACAGCTGGGCACGAAGTGACAGCGGCCCCGCTCACCAGTGTTACCCGAATGAGCATCCGTTGCACTCCACCGCACCCAGCCAGGCGAACTGCTCCTTGGGCTCGACTAGGATCATGCTGATGGTGCCAAACTCACCTGTGAGCGGTGAGGGAACACAAAACACTTAGGAACATTATGGTTCCTGCCCGTCCGTGTCGTCTCACCAGGGACGTTGTTTGTGATCGAGACCCATCGCCAGGTGGCATCGTCACCGAAGTACGCATCCGATGGGATCAATGCGCCTCCCAAAACCGCCCTGAGACACCCACACATTGCTCTTGGCACCGGTGGTTGTATCACCCCTTCTCTCCCCGGGCACCATGACTTGTTGCGGAGCCGGTCGCCGCCCGCATTGCTGAGGCTGATTGGCTCCACGGTAAGGACGAACTGGTTGTCTCCAAGTTGCCTCCATCCCAGGTAGCAGGGGTCAAATGTGGCAGATGTGCACCCCGGGCCAGCGTAGCGGAAGGAACGATACTCACGCTGATCGTTGAAATCTACCACCTGTGAATCGCCACGCCCGAACTGCAGGGCAGGGGCACAAGACACAAGGCAAAAGGATGCCGTTCGAGTGCAAAGGGGTTGACCAAAACTTTACCTGTCTGTTAAGCCCTCTCTCGACCTTGAATCGTCCCTCCGCCGGCACGTTGTTGAACTTGTCGTTGAACTGGTCGTTCGACCCCTGGGACACCGCCTTGACGTCACCGTCACTATCACGCACCTGCGCAACTCACACAAAACAAGCATTATTCCTCGGGCTCCTCGGCCTGTCTTTGCCTGTCTGACTTACAAGGATGTAGACGGTGTTGGAAGTCGCAACTCCTGCACGATGGAATCACGGCGCAGCAACAGGCGGCAGGCAGGCAGGCATCATTCGACAAGCTGCCTGTGGCCTTGCCTACCGAAGACTGTCGGGGGGATTGTCGGGGCGACGCTGAAGAGGCGGATGCCCACAGTCTGGTCGGACAGCTGAACACTCAGACAGACAGAAAGAAGCCATCGTCACATCGCAAGCAGTCAGTTCACCGGAAAATTGGCGAACGGGTTTTTGCTGACGCCTGTGATCTCTGCCTGCTTGCGTCCCTTCAGCAAGGAATTCCCATCGTTGCCGCGGTGCTTCCCTTCGTCTCTGGCGGGCGGTGCTCGGCCAGAGCGGCTCACTGGCCCTGTGCCAGGCCCTGTGCCAGCCTCCTCCTCTGTCTGGTGCTGCTGCGCGTGCTCATCGTCGCCCTTGAGAAGGGTCTTGTGTTGTTGTGAGTCAGCAGCATCGGATTCTGTTCCTGAGGGTGCGGCGTCAGCCGAGATGGACAGGTTGGAGAGCTTGATGGACAGCGCCAGCAGAAGGGACACAACAATGGCGCCCAACGATATCGTCCTGCCGCTGTTTTCCACCGCGCCAAGCATCCAAGCTAACGTTCAACGGTCGATGTAAATTTCACGGTTTAGGCTTGCTGTGTCTAGGCCAGTCTGTCCATAGATGCACATATGATGAAAAAGAGCACTGCAAAGATGGATGCATAGCAAATACATGTGTGTACGGGTCGACAGAGAGAGAGACCAGTGAGAGAGTAAGAATGCACGCATGTGGCGTGACGACAAAGAGCACTGCCCCTCCCTTATCACTTTGTCCGATGCCCCTCCCTCCGCGGCCCCTTATCTCTTTCATCCACCCAACCATCCTTATCACACAGTGGAGGGGTTTTCTGTCCCTCAGTCAGTCAGTCGGTCGACTTGGTGAATCATGAATCAATCACGTGAAGAGTGTGGACGAGTAGGATGCTCCTGCCAGCGACAGCTTCTGGTACACCTCCGCTATGTCCTTCGTGAAGCTCTTGTTGTCCTTGGCGTACGCCTGCAGCACACATACAATACATACACGGGGCAGGAAACGCACGAGTGCACAGTTGTAATTAACCGATCGGTTATTCGTTGTGATGCGCACCTCCACATAGTCGCGCAGAGGGCTCTGGAGCAGCACCAGCTCCAGCCTGCGCACGCAGAGCAGAGGATGATTGATACGATACCAACCATGGGTATGTCTCATGTCTGCACCTCACCGTGATGCTTGCTCCGTGGTGTTTCCGCCTCTGAGGAGGTTCTTGAGGTACTGAGCGGTGAGTTTGGTCGACTTGCCTCCCAGTGTCTCGCCATACTTTTGCATCCCCACTCGCGTATCGGGGATCTCCTGCACACACACAGGCGAGGGAATGGACTCGTGTGGTGTGCACTCGCTCTTTCTCTCTTTCCGTCTCATGCTCACGCTTTGGAAAATGTCATCGTCGTCATCATCATCATTGTCGCTCTTTCTTTCTGCGCGCTGGGCCTCCTCCTTTGCCGTGATACGATCGACCCATGCGACAGTGCCTGACACACGAGGCAGCATATGAGCATATGAGTGAATGAATGCACCTGTCCGTCGGCACACCATGGCGCGCTTACTTATCATGACAGCGGCCTCTTTCGGCGACATTCCGCTTCTCTCGAATGCCCGCACCGCCTCAGCGGCGTCGATCTTGCCCCAGTCGAAGTGGGCTGAGGTCTTCGAAGGACCCATCGTTTGTCCACGGCCGAGCTGGGGCGAGAACCGAGGGCCGCCAACAAGCTCAATAGCCTCAGCGCCTGGTTCCGACAAACAAATCATTCCGTGTGCAATGAATCCGCTGCAGGGTCCGTAGGTAACAACACCTACCTGCGTACGAGAGGAGGTCGGCGAATGTGACCTCGTTAGTGCGTTTGATGTCCTTGCGGATCCTCTCGAGCAGCTCAACTGCCTCACGCACATCTGCATTCTCGGGCTGGTCGACCTCCTCCCGAATGCTGCCGTCCAAACCACCCTCACCTGCACACACACAAAGCAAACAAAGCGACAGCGCTCACTCCTGTGTGTGTGCAGGGTGGGTGATGCCTCCCACCTGTGGCAGCAACGTAAGAGAGGGCATTGGAGATGGCGAGGCGCACCAGCTGCCCTGCGAGATGCGGCTTCTCAGTGATGGCCAGCCCGACCGTTTGCTTGAGCTTGTTGACGGTTGCAATCTTGAGCTCTTTGTCGCCATAACGACCTCGATCGAACTGAACCACAGCCTGGGCCGCCATGGGTGACCCAAAACCGACAGCCGCTGCACCCAGCAGAGCCGCCGCGGTGTGCGATAGGAAGAAGCCCCTCCTTGAGGACTCGGTCCTCTCAGCCTCGTCTCTTGAGTCGCCATGGTCATGACGATCAGCTCTCGGTCCGGCCCATTCGGATGGCCATGTGGTCACGTCGTCAGTGTAGACCCTTGCTCTCCGTATGTGAGGCAGCCTGAGGCTGTGCAGAGGGGATGGGTACTCCGCTGCCGAATAACCACGCCCCCGTCTTATCTCGTCCTCGTCATGGTCGGCCTCGTGATGGCTGCCCCATCGCCATTGCCTGGGCAGCCTTGGACGCTCATGCTCGTGCTCATGGGGATCGCCCTGCCGCCTTGGGCGTACCTCGGCCCGACGAGTGCCGCTTGGCCGCACCGTCCTCTCGGGTGGATGGCTGGCAGATGGCCTTAGTCGCTTTGCGCTGTCTATGCGTGGCGGTCCACGGCTCGTTGGGCGGCGCCCGCTGCTTGTGCGAGGCTGTAATCGGCGAGGAATGGAGGGGGCACGCCGGGAAGAGCGAAAAGACGGCGAAGCGCGACGGGATGACGATGTCACGCGCCGAGCGGACGAAGAGGAGCGGGCCGATGAGCGGGCGCCAGCAGAGCGGGCAGATGATGCCACGAATCTCGTTTCCACGTGGGGAGCGGGCACCGGGACGTACGCAGAGGGGCGAGCGATGAGTTGCAGTGATAAAGTCCACTCAAGTGCTGCTGCGTGTGCAGCTGCAAGAACAAGCTTCGCTAGCAAACCAAGTGGGATCGTTGCCCTCATTGCACCATGCAGATGCCCAGATCTCTCTCCTCGGGCTTAGCTCGACGAGCAGTTTCACGGATTAGCTCGCAGATGCGAGCTCGTATTTTTGAGGGTCTGTGATCCGCAAACATCTGTGCTTTACCAGATGGCTCAAGTACAGGCCACAACGGTGCTCTCAGCTAAGCTCGCACTTCCTGTTTCGTCATGATGGTCGGGCTCAAGTACAGGCCACAACAATAAATCGCTATCCACAATAAACAGACCAACTCATCCAATACTACTCAAAGCCTTTTGCTCTCTCTCCAGATCGGCTATCACACTGTCGATACTCTGCACACGCGTCTGGTCGTCCCCCGCCAGCATGTCCACGTCCAGCCCAGTCGGGACGACGTTGGACGGAGGGCCGTCGACACCCGCGCCGTCAATCGAGAGGCGCCTCTGCACAGCGGCATGACCGGCGAGAGCCTCTGCTCTCAGCACCTGGCGCTTGCCGTCCCTCCAAGCGAGGCCGTGGATAGAATCACCCGCCACCTGCCGCAGCACGACAGGCAGCCACACGCTCAAACCCACGCTGGCGGCACGGAGGGCGTCGAGGCATTTGGGAAGCGACGCAATGAGGGGCATGGGAATGCGGACGGGCTCCTCGTTGTTGGGCGCGCGGACCACGTTCAGCTTCTCCAGCTCCACCAATCCAACGAAGGCCTCGAATGCCTTCCATATGCCAGGCATATGGCCTGTCCACCACCTGCACTCACAAGCGAGGACAGAAGAAGGTGCATTGTATGACCTGATTTTGCATTCCCGTACCTGGCCACTGGTCCCCGATACGACATGGACATGCCATCATATGGCCGGCTCTCGCGCCGGCCTCCACCGCCCCCACGCGGCCGGCGACGCGCCGATGAGGCACCTGGCTGCCGGGCGGGCTGGAAAGCGATGAAGTTGTACTGATACGGAAGACAAATTGCCTGTCTGATGCTATCTTGCCAGATCGGCAACAGGCGGTCATAGTCCGCTGCTGACACGGCCACCAGAGCCCCGTCGACGAGCTCGAGGAACTCATCGGGCTGGAACACAGAAGCTGTCATGCTCGCAAGCCGTGCCTGGACTGCAGAGACCTCACGAGAGGCTGCCTCGCGAATCTCGGCCTCCAGCTGCTCGCTGTCGAGTCGCTCCTCCGCTAGGCACTCTTGATGCTCCTCCACCCAAAACGTTGCGAAATCGTCAACACCAGAGACCTGACACAGCCATGAAAGGAAGGGATGACACGATATCAGTTGAACAACGGACATGAGTGCCGACAAACAGAGATCGCCTGACCTCTCGTGGGTTGGGTCTGTGTCTTGCTCCAGCCGCTTCGGGATCGCAGTCGTCTTGCTCCTTCCGTTTCTTGATCGACTGCATCGCACGAATGGCCACATTGAGATCAACCGAGTCCACCCCGAAGCCGTCCGGGAGCTGGCAGTCAATCTGATCCCACAGATTGCCTATGTCGGTGATGTTGGGGCAGTGAGCATGGGGGTGTCGCGTCTTGAAGAAGGCCGGAGCGTCCTTGGGGACCTGGGGCTCTCTCGGGGGGGCAGACCTCCTCCTCTTCGGTGCACGACGGCTGCCACCCCCACCCCCACCACCACCGCCTCCCCCACCCCCTCTGCCCCTACCACCCTCTCTCTTCTTGCGCAATAGGACCCGTCTGCCCTCGTTGTCTTTGCCGAAGGTGTGCTGATCTGGGTCGAGGGGCTGGTCGGCTCGAGCCATGTTGATCCTGTTCTTGAATTTCCCCATCCACCGACAGGTCAGCTGCCTGTTGTCCTCCCGCTGCGACGCGACCACGTTCCCCCTGACGTGGTAGTCGTTGCCGGCCGAGTCAGCGAATGGTCCCACGGTTGCCTGCACGATGCCGTCCTGCTGCGAGATGAGAACGAAGGACGCCGTCACGTGGTCGGGCAGTCTGGAGAGCGCTGTGTTGGCAGCTGAGGCCCTCTTGGTCTTAAAGTCCTCCTCACAGGCCGCGACGTACTCGGAGGGCGAGAGAAGAGGGGGTGGCGCGGCAGTCATCTCCATATCATCATCTGCCAACACAGACACAAACACAAACAGACAGAGGGACGCCTGCATTCGCAGTTCCCACGACCTCACGCACTCTCTCTCCCCCCCCTGCCCCTCTCAACACCTACCTTGGTTAGAGGATGGTGGGGGTGGCAGAGGGGCTGGGACCGCGAAGATGTATCTGTCTGGGTCGAGGGGCTGCTCGGCGAGCGCCGTCTTGATGTCGTGCATCAGTGAGGGCGTCCACCGAAACGTCAGACGCTCTTGGACACCCACTCGCGACACGACCACCCTCCCGCTGACATAGTGCCCATCACCAGCCGAGTCAGCGAATGGGCCGATGTGGCGATGAGATTGCCATCTCCTTGTGTGCATGGAACGAAGGACGCCGTCACTGTCGAGGGCAGATGAGAGAGCGTCCGTTCGTGCTTTCCAAAGCACGAGGGAGAATACGCCCTCCTGGACTGAAAGTCCTTCTGACATGCCTCGATGACCTTCTCCTCCTCGGGCAGTGGGCGACGTGTCGGGCTGAACAGTGAAGAGGGCGTTGCTCCGGAAGATCTGGCGGTCGACGGTGTGGGTGCAAACGGGGCAGAGCTGTCTGCTGCGGCAGGCCCGTGTCGGAGAGGGAGAGGGAGGGGGAGCATCAGCTGGTCCTGGCTGTCATTCTCGGCGCGTGCGGCCCGTCGCGGTCGCTTGCAGGGAGGAGAGCCGTGCTTCACCAGCGGTCGCTTGCCGCTTGGTGGGCATGGCACCATGACGGTGCTCTCAGCTAAGCTCGCAGGTGAGAGCACCAGCATGACGTCGTCCGCCGTGCCAATCTGCAAACGAAGCAGGAAGCCCGTGTTGATCTTGCTGCTATCCCTCCTGCTGGCGGCGTTGCTTTCCCTGGTGGATGGCCAAGTGCATCTTGCCAGCAGTGTGGAGGGCACGGAAGCAGCGACAGAGCGTGAAGATGCAGCTTCTGCCGCAGAAGGGGAGGAGATGCTGCGGAGGGCATCGAGCCAGCTGAGGGAGGAGACCGACAGCGAGATGGCCACACGCCATGTCAACATCGCCGTGGTGAGGAGCAGACGGCACAGGGCAAAGATCGGTGCAGTGCACAGATCTGATCTCTGTCTTTGAATGCCTCTGTCTGTGATTATACTTGGTTGGCTGGCTGGTCGCAGGGGGGGACGAATGGGACTTGGGAGGGAGCGAGTGGCCGGGGCTCATCGGCTTCGTCAGTGGAGAAATTCTTTGGCGTCAAGGCGGGCGGCTTCTGGGCGGCATTCATTGCCTCGCTGTCACTCATAATCGTCTCCGAACTGGGAGACAAAGTGAGCGGACAACCACCGCGCACAGAACCCACAGCACCACACACGTCATGCGTGTCCCCTCCTCTCCCCCTGTGCAGACGTTCTTCATTGCGGCGATCATGTCGATGAAGCACAGCCACCTGATAGTGTGGATGGGGGCCATGACGGCACTGGGCGGCATGACGGTCCTCAGCGCCGCCATGGGCTACACCCTCCCCAACCTTCTCAGCCGCACATACACGCACTACGCCTCAATCGTGCTCTTCCTCTTTTTCGGAGTGCGATTGCTCAGGGAAGGCCTGCTCATGGAGGACGGGGGAGGTCAGTCACCACACCACACCACACCACACACAGCCGCCCGCATACCCACCCACCCACCCACCCACAACACGAATGGCAGCAGGCTGCACGCGCGTGTGTGTGGGTGTGTGCGTGTGGGTGTTGATGCCTTGCAGCAAGCGAAGAGATCCGAGAGGTAGAGGCCGAGCTGAGCAAGAAGACGGACGATGACACCAACACCAACTCCAACACCAGCAACCATGGCAACATTAACGGCAACAATGGCTCTCTGAACGGCCTGGGACCCCACCACCCCAACCCCAACCCCACACGGGACCAGGCCGAGGTGGAGCTGACGCGGTATCCGGCCGGCACGCAGTCGCGGTCGTCGTCGATCCCCGATGTGGAATACACTGGGGGGCAGTCGCCGCTCACTGCACCGCCGTCGACCGACGACATGTCTTCTCCGGGGAAAAAGTTCTTTCATGGGCACCACCACGGCAGGAAAAGGCGCGGCAATGTCATCCGCATGCTCATCAACCACGTCTTCTGGCAGGTCGGGTTGGGGGGGTGGGGGAGTGGAGTGGACAAAGCATCTTCGATATATCGATGTGTTGGGTGTTGTGTGATCTGCAGGCGTGCTCTCTCACTTTCCTGGCAGAATGGGGGGACAGGTCACAAATCGCGACAATAGCCCTCGCGTAAGCAATGCGAAACCAACCAGCAAGCACATGCCTGCCTCCTTTGTATTGCTGTGTCTCAATCATACAAACAACGGTTCGGTTCCCTCCACTCAGTGCTGCCAAGGACCCCATAGGCGTGACGGTTGGGGGTTGTCTGGGCCACGGCCTGTGCACGGGCGTCGCTGTGGTTGGGGGCAAGATGCTGGCCAGCAGCATTAGCGAGAAGATGGTGGCGCTTGCTGGGGGATTCCTATTCCTCGTCTTTGCCGGCCTTAGCCTATTCTTCGATATCTGACTCAATGAATGAACGACACACGCCAAGGGCGCGTGTGTGAGAATTCGGTGTGAGGGAGGGGGAGTTTGTTGCGCGTGTGCATGTGGCCAGATGATTCTGTCAGACAGACCGATCGCAGTGCATTCCCTCCCTCAGAACCTTCCATACCTCTAGATAAATGCGTGTGTGTATTTATGCATCTTTCGGAGCGTTGGTGACCGTCATGTCATCCCATCCCATCCAATCACATGCACGTCATTCAGTCGTCCACGTAGGAGAGAGTCCGCCCGTCCACCCGCACACGTGTTGGTGAGGTGATGCATGGAGCGTCGACCCGTGTGCGATGGTCCCACAGGTGAGGCATGCATTTCCATCCATCCATCCATCCACCCATCCACCCATCCACATGTCGCCTGTCCGAGCTGTATCTGGGCAGCCGCCGGATACGTCAACAACTGGCCGGAAGTGAGCGGCCACCTGTCCACGTTCCAGCTCACTGCACGACTCAGCCAAGACAAGCAGACACGTATCGCAACTGGTTCTTACTTGCAAGGTTGCAACCCATGATCAATCACATAGTCACGCTCTCCGCAGCACGCAACAGAAGGCGGAGAGCCCTTCAGATAGAAAGAATAAGGGTCTCTGCGCGGCTGATGTGCCCTCGAGCAGGCTCTCTGTCCCCACCTCGACACTGCGCTGCCAGCCCGTGATTGCAGCGGACGGGCAGGTCGGTGTCGAGGTGCACGACTAGCGTGCTCGATTACACATCAGCCAGCAGAGATACACAAATCGAGAAAAGCATCCAGGCCGAGTGAGTGGAAAGTCACATTCAGGTCGATGGACGTGATAGATAAGAGGCAAGAGGGAACAGGAGAGAGGGAGTGCGGTGTGCTGGTCTATCTGTCTGTCTGTCTGTCTTAGTGCCTCAGGGCTGTCCTTCCTCCACACAAACACAACACCAGACAGCTTACATGAGGGCTTTCCATCCACTCGATGAATCCATCCATCGCATACACACAGGTGACGAGACACGCGTACATTCCGCACACAGGCACCCCCACCACATCCATCCACTTACGGCCTCGGTTGGACATGGACCGACTTGACAAAGCCGCCCATTTGCTGTCTGTCGACAAGCGGACCCTCCCATATCGTCTTGTTCGTCTCACTGCGTGAGACACTGCACCAGCACGCCCACACACGCCACAAAGCGGGTATAGATAGGTATAGAGATGTGTGTATGTCTAGATAAAGGCACACGCAGCGCATCAGTCCCTCCATCCATAAAAGGCGCACTCCAAGACGGCCCAGCCCCCACACACGCATCAATGAAAGACGGAAAAAGACACGACGTGCTGGGCGAGGTCGGATGAGGTCGGGTGAGGTGAGGTGAGGTGAATAACGCTCCATACCGTGCCCATATACCCATCCATCCCCATATGGTATGTCCGTCCACTTAATTGTATAGTAACCTACAGGACCCCTCGCCCCGCCCGCGCAAACGAGCAAAGCAAAGTAACGCAACCGCAGACGAGGAAAAGTACGAATGAACGAATGACTGGCTGGCTGGCGAGTGGACGTCACCTTTGATGGTTCAAGGCGACTGCTCGACCGACCGACAGGCAGACAGACCGGGGTGTGTGGAACGGGGATGGGATGATGGCATGGGATGAATGGATATTGGGAAAAAAGCTCGCTCTGTTTCGCATGCCCTCGCTCTCTCGCCCTCACCCTCCCCCCACCAGGAATGCACAAAAAATGGCACCACTCAGATCGCCTCACGCGAGCACGCCGTCCGTTCCACACACGCTCACACTCATCCACATGAGCCGACCAATCCAGTCGACGGTCAATCGGCACTAAATCCACCCCCATCACCCACCCGTCCCGTCCACCACTCTTTCTCAAAAGTCCAAGAGAGATCCGTCCTGTTGCTTCTGCTGGGCCTGCTGGGCCTGCTGCTGTCTTGCCGCCGAGCTAGGAGTGCCATAGAGTGTTCGTGCGGGCCCGTTGCCGCCGCCCTGCTCGATGTCGCGGTCATACAGATCGATGGAGAGCTTCTTGGTGCCGCCCCCCGCAGCCGCTGCTGCCGCACTGGCCTTGTCAGCGGCTGGTGTGCCGGCTGCTGTGGTGCTGGCGAACTCGGTGGAGACCTCGCTCATGGTGTCGGTGACGGTGTGGGTATGGTCGTCCTCGAACTCGCGACGCGCCATGGGGGTGGGCACGAAGCAATACGACAGCCCCCGGCGGCTGCAGGTGGGGAGAGAAAACAGTCAGGGGTCACATGATCTGAGAGCGTGTGTGTTGGTGGGCGTGTTGGTGCGTGATGACGGTTTACCCTCTCTTGAAGCAGCAGCACCAGAGGCCAGTGAGGGCAAAGCCCAACACAACGAACGTGGCGGCAACAATACCTGAGCAAGACACATCAACACCAACGGAGCGATGGGCGGTGCATCACGAGACGACACGTCTCCCTCTGTGGCCCTACCAGTGATGATGAGCCAGCTGCCGCCCTTGTTGTCGGCGCGCTCTGCTGGCTGGGTGTAGCCAGACGAGACGCCGCTCTCACTAACGGCGGCCGTTGCGCTCTCGGCGCCCGGGCACCAGTCGCCCTCACATGCCGTGCTGGCCGGCATCCGCTCCCGTTGGTCTGAGGGATCAATCAGGACATACACACACGTGTTGCACGGCGTTTGGCCTGTGTCTTCTGTTTGTTGCTCTGCTCTCACCTCTGAGCGACACGCCCCGGACGGAGTCAGCGAGGGACTCGTCCATCTGGTCCTCCTGATCGCTTCTTGAGCTGTTGTCGCGTCGCCTGTTAACCACCACTGGCTGGATGGGCGAGGGGGTGGGCGGGTTCTGAGACGCACGAGGGGTCTCTGCATCACCGGTGTCGCTGTCGTAGGCTTCATTCTCGGCGTCAGTGAATGCGTCACCCTCGGGCTCGCAGCCGATGTCTCTGGGCGGGTCGAGGGGATACCGCACACACTCAGGGTAGTAGTCGCTGCACGCCACCGGCCAGTTGCACGTGTGGTCTGGCACACCCACCGCCACCGTGCCCACATCCTGCCACCGATCGGGGTTGCCGCAGTCCTTCAGGCAGTGGCAGACAGTGTAGTTCTTGGCCGTCTTGGAGACAATCTTCAGGTCGGCCCACTCTTGCCCGTAGATGAGCGCCGTGGTGGGCGCGGTGTGGCACTCGGTGGCGCCATCGCAGTCGATGCCGCTCTTGACGTCTGCCGACGCCGCGGCCCTGCCGCAGGTGTCCGGGGCGGCATCTGAGGCGTTCTCGGCGTCACTGATGATCTTGAGGCGCGAGGCGATTTCGTGCTCATCGGTGGTCTTCTTGGGGAGGGCCCAGCCGGGCAGCAGCAGGGAGAACACACGGCCGGACTGCACGGTGGCCAGACCGTCACGGTGGAGACCTGTAGAACCGACGGGAATCCAATGAGTGAGATTGTGTGTATGGCGTGCAGCATGTCATCTGGTGTGGTGCTGCCGGTCACCCGCGACGGAGATTTCACCGACGTCTCTCCACTGCTTGGCCAGCTCGCAGTCGCTGAAGCAGTGGCAGATCTCGTACATGCCCGGCGTGTCTATCACGACGTTCTTCCAGGTCTGAAGCAACAAAACCACAACCATGCCATGCCTCCCGCACGTATACACCATCCACCATCCCATGCCTGTGCACAGACCCACCTGATAGACCGCCTGGGTGTCTCCATTAGCGTCCATCTCGGTGGTCACGGCCTGTTCGGGCGCCACCTCGAGCCCCAGCCCCTCCACCTCGCTGTCGGCATCGTAGTCCAGGCAGCTGCGCTCCATGAGGGTCACGGGGCGGCGCACCAGACGCACCCTCGACGAGTTCATGAAGGCGCCGGCGGTGATGCTGTTGACGGCGATGTCGAGGTCGAAGGGCCGGTGTGCCTCCTCGTAGAGGTCCTTGAAGCGGTCGGTCTCGGGGAAGTAGAAGACGCTCCACTCGCCGGGTGTGGTGGCGACCTTCATGCCGTAGAAATGGCGGGGCAGCTCCAGACGCTCGAAGCGAATGTCGCGGGGACTATCACCGTCGTCCTTGGTCAGCATACGCGCACACTGAATCTCAGTCGTCTGCATTCACACACACGATGGATGGATGTCCCACACAAAGGCATGATCTCGCCTGTTGTCAGTCTGTCTGTGTGCCCCTCCCTCTCTGTCACTCACCTTAGGGAAGAAGAGCTGCACTTCTGGTCTGCAGCTCCGGATGGCGGGCCTGGCGGTGCGATTGTCGGTGAGGCCTTCATCGCCCACGTCATCCTGCTCAGGCTCGGAGCCCGGGTCGCACGTGAGCTTGAGGGTGGTGTCCTCGTCGTCGTCAAACATCCTCATCTCCTCCTCGAGCTTCTCGGTCTCGACCACCTCGTTGTCCTCGTCTGCCGACGGGGCGGTGGTGGGGGCGCTCTCGTCGTCAGTGTCGTTGCCGCGGCTCCTGTCGCGGTTTCTGCTCCTGCGGCCGCTCAGGATGCTCTGGATGGACATGCTGGTAAAGATCTGAGCAGAACTGACGTTGACGCGGTCATTGCACTCGGCATCGTGGAACAACCTGACAGACGAGACGAAGAGAACGTGCCAGGATGGCTGAGAGGTAGTCTTGTGTGTGCGCCACCCGTACTGTATCTCTGCGATAGTGATGGGGTCCCGGTCTTCGGCCTTGAACCGCCAGCGGTAACTCGCTGAACGAAACAACGGACACACAGGCAGGTGCACATGAAAGCATGTCTGTCCTATCTCTCTACCCACCCCCCACACATCTTTCTTGGCTTACAGAATGTTTCCTCAGCATCGGTTTCGCACAGGTAGGGGAGTTCATCGGTGCATGGCCAGTCCCTGAGGGTGCCGTCGGCACCGTACAGCCACACGCAGTTGGCGCCGCACTCGGGGGCGCTGTTGTCGTCGGCACACTCGCCGTCGCTGCGTTTGGGCAGGTTGTTGGGCTCGTAGTTGTTGTCGCGGTGGACCTGAAGACACACAGACAAAGGTAGGATGTCCATCGTGTTCATGTTCGTTCATCGTGCTTGTATGTGTTCCATGCTTACGGCCCAGTCGAAGGCCCACATGTTCTCGGCGGCCGTCATGTTGGTGTTGGTCCACTGGAAGCTCCCCTCCTTGGCACGGTCGTTGAGACCGATCCTGACCGACCGACCACACCACACACGCGTAATTCACACCACTCACCCACAGCTGTGTGTCTGGGTGCGTGTGTGGCAACCGTGCAGGATCGTACCAGCAGGCGCGGTCATCGTTGGACGTTGTGCCGTTGAAGCAGAGAAGCTGCACAGGCCAAGAGAGCACGTAACACCCATCCGTCCACCACATGGTGCCCGCCTCACTGTTCAGCTCACCTTGAGAACCTCGTTGTCGAGAATGCTGCCGATGGTGGCGAGGTGGCCTCCTTTCTCCTGGCACTGCTGTTCGGCCTGCTCCCAGCCCAGCGGAGAGGTGAACTTGGCAAAACACCTCCCCCCGAACCAGACGAAACCCTCAGGGCACGAAGACCTGCACGCCGCACGAGACACGCAGCCATTGTGGGCTTGTGGGCAGCGGCACGCCACACGTGCAACTCAGTGCGCCCCTCCCGAGCCCCGCAGGCCTCTGAATGATCTCCCACACTTACGTGGGGAAGGCAGATGCGCTGCCGACGAGCGCTGCGATAGCCAGCAGCCATGCCAGTGACGACTGCATCCTTACTGCCTCGGTAGAAGCGATGGCGGATCTCTCTGTGCGCGGCGGTAGACAGGCAGAGTCCTTCGCCACCAGGAGTCCAAGGCCTTCAAAAAGGATGAGCGATTGCTGTCTGCAGGTGCGATTTAAGACGAGAAGGGAAGGACAGAAACGATGGACGAGCAGGAGGTTCCTCGTCCGTTCTCTCAGCTTCTCAAAACCCTAATGCGAGCTAATCGGCGAGGATGACGAGGCTGGCCAAGACCGTTAACGACCACTTTTTCCCACTACCACACACGCCCAGAACACACATGCATCACAATGTCATAACTCATCACGCCTCCTCGTCCTCGGCTGACGCCAGCTCTCGGACAAGCGTGTTGTGATTCATCTGTACGTTTTCCAGCGCCTGACCGATGGGCCAAGATGAACACACGTCCACCTGTCTGAGACGGACAGGCATGGGATGCTTCAATACCTTTGTCAGATCGATGAGCCCCGCAGACGCCTGTGCTGCCGTCCTCAACACATCTGCACAGACAACAACACGGATCTCGCGATGTCGCTCCGTCGCTCCCTCGCTCCATCCCTTGCTGACCTGCCAGCTCTTGTTTCCACTTGGCTTGCAGGCGCTGCAGCTGCTCCGAGAGGCCCTTCCTGACGGACTCCACGGCCGGCACCTCGCTGTACTCCAATGCTATGCCCGACTTCTCCAGCCTCTCCAGCTTCCGATACACACGCTCCTGTGGGCACACAGACAGCAAGGACAGGAGAAAGAGAGAGAGAGACGGACGATTGACAGCTCAATACAGCCGGGCGCCTGACCTGCAGCTCTGTGATTTCTGTCAGGGGCTGCTTTGCGCGTTCATTGAATCGGCGAATGACCTGAGGATGGATACACATGACACAAACACAGCCACCAATGGACAAATCGGTGGCGGATGGTTTCTACCTTGGCAGCGTTGTCCGTCTCCAGCATTTGAACGAGGAGGGGATTCTCATCCAACAGTTTCTGTCGAAATAATGTGTATCCGTCTCACCCCCTCCACGTGTGTTGGTGTTGGTTGCCCCACTACCTGCAGCTGCACTCTGTCGACTTCGATTTTCTCCAGCGCATCGGGGTCGACGTCCTCCACATCCGGCCCCTCTGTTACTTCGTACCCCTTGTCGTGCCCCTTGTTACTTCTCTCGAGGTACTTCTTAATCACCACACCAGGCAGATTAGTCAGCTTGATCTTCTGGTCGCCGGGGCCACCCAGCTCCTCGGCGTGCAGCCAGAAGAGGTCGATGCCGCGGACCTGGTGGACAGGCAAGGAGAGGGACACGGCCATGCATGGCTGCTCTTGGTAGGTGCATGTTATGTGGGAGGGCTTTGCGTGCGTACTTTGTGGTAGTACACATAGAAGAAGACCAGCATTGGGTCGTGTTTCTGGTCGCTCACCATCAACACGGAGATCTGAAGACGACCAGCACACACTCCAGGTGCCTTGGCGCCGTCCTTACTGCCCTTTTGTGTGTACCAACCAGTGTGTATGTGTCGATGACGATGGCCACCACAAGATTGAACAGCAGGAAGTACACGATCAGCAAGAAGGTGAAGAACAGCAGGGGACCTGCACACCGGGAGACAGAGCAGTTCAACGGACACATGCATCAACCAATAGGTCCGGTGCTGACCAAAGAATCTATGCGCCTGATACAGAGGCGTGAGCTCATACTTGCCCAGCAACATGAAGAACAGCGAGAAGAAACAATCTGCACACACGTGTCCACACATAATGAATGCCTGCAAAGGCCACGGTGCCCTGCGCTTACTGTCAAGAGTAGCAAATTTCTCTGAAGCTTCAGCAAAACCGCCATAAAGAGCCAGCTGCAACCGAATCAGAAGGAAAGCACACACATAAAGCCATTCGCGCATCGGATTAGTTCTCATCCTTACAGCATAAGCAAAAAGAACGCAGAAGAAGAGCACCAGAAAGCCAACCAACTCACGCACAACGTGCTCAAGCGCTGCGAGGGAGATAAAGACATGAAGTCTGCAAGGATGCACAGAGGTGGCGGCGTTTCCAAGCCTCCCACCTCTGATGAGTGACCGAAAGACGCCGAATAGAGCCATGTACTTATAAAGCTTCATCCTGCAGGCACCAACCGCACGCACACATAAAGAAAGGCATTCTTCCAAATACGCACACATCCTGTCTGCTGGCGCTGACCACATGAGCACGGCATTGAAGGCAATGAGACGCGAATACAACTGGATGTACTGGATCACTGCAGGAGACACACGGCCATTCGGCCATCGATGAGAGGAGCGCCATTCTTACCGGATGAGTAAGGGCGAAACTCATACGGATCCGACACACTATTGGAACGCAAGCCTACAGACACGAGACACATATACATGCAGGGCAGGTTTACCCAGGGCTCACACGATTTCTCCGTCTGACCCAGATCGCTGCTAGAGTAGATGTATACATGGATGCGGAGGCCAATCAAGATGTAGAACAACACCTAAGACAGCAAATCTCGCCCAAGTATGCCCCTGCATGTGTGGACGGGGCATTCACGGTGGCTTTGTTTACCAAATTAATGACTTCCACGCAGTTCCACCCGTAGCCAAAGTACCTCAGCCCCCCCTGCTTGATCAGAAAGCCCACATAGACGGTGTCCAGCAGGATGAACGTGACCAGGAAGATTTGGATCGAAAAAGAGGCTATCTGAGAACCACACACGTGCACTTGCTTAGCGTGTCCCCCTTTTCTTGCCGTGCATCCCTTCCTCACGTCGCTCTCCGCCATGGCGTGGAGTGCGAGAAAGAAGACGGGCAGTGCGTGCGCCTCCTGTCTGAGACACAGACCCAGGTGAGCACGTCAAACATGCACGTGTTTTACTTTGCCACGATTTCTCCGGTGGGGGCAAGCTCGAAGAGCAGACGGGTGTTGACAATAATGTTGACGTGAGGGTTGACCACATTCAGCTCAATTATCACGGCACTGCCGACAATGAGACACAGGAAACAAGCGGTGGTGCGTCTTCAATAGCCTGTCTGCATCTCCTCTGCCTATACCGCGTCTGTTCGTCGAGGTATGCCCATTCCCTCAGGTCTTGCAGGAGGATCACACCGTCAGTCTTGCTAAGGCAAAACAAATGTCAACAGTGGATGCAGTACTCTGCTTTCATCCTTACTTGGGTGGCAGGTCAAAGAGAAAGCCCCCGGCACCGTATGTGGAATACTGCCCACGTGTACGGCTTTGTTTCGTGTCTACACACACCAGCAAAATGTGTAGGGACACGCCCTGTATCCGGCGATGACCTACATTTAGGTGTGCGATATCGGTAAGCCGGCAGTGTGTAGGTCGGCGTCCACCTAACAAGGCAGGCAGACATGGCGACAGGGCTGTGCCCATCCAGCGCTCACCTTTTGGCAAAGTAGCGTTTGGACTCAGTGCTCGATCTCCACAAAGCTGCGCGAGAGACACACTTTCAGGTGAGGAAAGTGAGTTGCAGTTTCTCACCGTAGCACTGGGGGAATGCATGCCGGAAGCCGTTGCTCACTTTGCAGCCTGCGTTCGGCCGCACACGAAGCTGACGGACGCGAATGGCACCCAAGAGAAAGAATATACCCCTGTCGTCCAGGACCCTGATCCAGAAACGGATTGATGCATGTTTCCGATTGAGGATGGCAGATGAAGTGAGATGGTCACCTCATTGAGAAGGGCTTCGAGAGCTCGTTGAGCTGGTAAGTGCTCGAGCGGCCGAATGCATCAGGGGGCAGATGGACGGCGTACTCGAAAGGCCACGCGAGGTCGGTGAAGTCGTTCGTCAGCCAGGACCAGAAGCTGCTGATGTCCTTGATGTTGTCAACCGCGCAATCCTGGCGCTCAGGCAGAGACAGCCGGCAGTCAGACCAATACGAGAGCTGCAGAAGGCACACAGTGCAGTGCAGAAGAAAGCCATCGGCAGTTGGTTGGGTTTTGGCTGACCTGCGCTGCTCGGCAGCCGTATTGCAGCTGTGATGTCGACGTGATGACGAGAGCCGTGAAGATGCTCAGCCACAAGATGAAGAAGACGGTCTCCCAGAACATGAGCTTGAGGTTCTGGTACTCAGCTGATTTCTGGAGGGCAAAAGAGAGTGTCGTGGCGAGTGTTGGCAGTGTGTTTGTGGCTCTTACGCCATCGTATATCCTCGACACGTCAATCTTCTCGTAGTACTTCCAGAAAGAGTAGTCGCCGAATGCCCGGATCTGTTTCTGTTTCTGCTCCCTGAAGGGATCAGTGACCTTCTCAAAGGGATTCACCAGCTTGAACTTCTCCTGTTGCAATGAACACACCAATCAACACACGCAGCCCCTGTCGTCTTGTGCTCTGCATCTATCGAGTTCGTTGCCTGCCTGCGTGGCGAAGTCTTTGAGTGCGTCGATGATGAGCGATTTGCTGAGCGCCTTGGTCTTTCTCTTCCTCCGCCTATCCTCCTCATACTCCTCATCCCTTCTCGCCTGCGCAGCGCCCGCAGGCAAAATCGACACGCGCCGTCTCATCCCTTCCTGAGACTGGTGAACTCTCGGAGCTCTTTTCTCTCCATCCTGTCCATCTTTTCGGCCGAGTGTCCCCCCTTTTTGCGCCAAGCTACACCAACAAAAGACGTTCTTTGGCCGGACGGCTTCTGCGAGCTCGTGGGGGCTCCCGCGGGACCCTCAGTCTCCTGCAGGTGCAGTTGAAGCGACGTATCTGAGTTTGTCCGGACGTTAGGTAACTGCAGTTGCACTGAGGATCTGCGGTTCCATCCATCCATCCATGGATGCGTTATGGCTCTGGCGGCTCATGTCCTGGATATGGCTTATGGAGCGCCGGCTGGCGTTTGACCTCACCCAGCTGTCGTTCACCCAGCAGGATCTCGACGATGCCTTCTTTGGGTTCATCGACTGGCTGGCGCGGTCCTCGGAGCTGCCGTGGATGTGCTTTCTAGCCTCCTGCGTTCGTCATGGTCCATTCATCTCCTCCTGCGTCAAAGACATGCTTAGGGAGAGAGATAGGGAGACATGGAGGGAGGGGCATGTTGCTGGAAGTACAGAGTGATAAGGACGAGGGGGGAGGGGGGGATACAAGTCATAACATGGCTCTCGTCAAAAAGACTGACTGATGGCTCTCAAGTCTCATCCTACGCCGAGACTGGGGGGG
>CDMY01000859.1:114686-150792 GCA_001179505.1 Vitrella brassicaformis | reverse complement strand
GGGGCAAGGGGGCGGATGTGGATGAGATGTTCTGCGATCACGCACAGTCGAATCACCCCACGCCACTGCGAAATACTGCAACCTTTGTCGAGAATTCACCCGCCGAGAATGGCGAGAATTTCCGAGACAAACCCGGCCGTACCCTGATAGAAATCTCAGTTCCATTAGACCTGGCCCGCCTGTGTTTTCCTCACATCTCCTCCATTTCGCTCCTTCTACCGGCGCCTTTCGTCAGGATTACATTCCCTCCGCGTCAACCGCCTGCCTCAACGACCTCGTGCGCACGGACGGTTTCCGTACTGCTGGGTGCTTTGTGGGGTTGGGAGCCGGGGTTCGACCCAGAGAGGAGACCATGGCCGCAAGGACAAGCGTATGAAAGGTGTGTCTGACCGAGCAGCCTTGCGACCGATTCCATCTCTCTTTTTTTTTTTTAGGCGTTGCATCTTTTTTTTTGTCTTCGTCCACGCTACACGCCGTGACGCACGCCACGCCTCCACCACGTAAAGCAGAGGCGGCGGGAATCGGACACCACAGGTGCGTAAGGGGCAAAAGAAGAGGCTTATCAACATTCGAATGCCATGTCTCCTTCTCTTCTCAATTTTTGTCTCCGCATATTTGGCCGCTTCGGCGGCCACCGAGATCGACGAAGTGCCGCACAGGAGGTCGAGAGGAAGGAGAAGCCGCGGTGGGCCGACTACGAGGATGATACAAGTACGTATACAAACAGACTGACAAACAGACAGACAAAGGGAAACAGACAGAGGGAAACAGACAGAGGGAAACAGACAGAGGGAAACAGACAGAGGGAAACAGACAGAGGAAACAGACAAAGGGAAACATAGAGACCTTACACGCAATGTACCTGTGAGATATTTTTCTGTGAGTGTTGTGTGTGTGCAGGTCGGCTCGGTCCCTTCCTCCTTGGCCACTATGTGGTGTTGGGCGTGTCGCCCTTTGCGAGTAGGGAGGAGATCAAGGCGGCGTACAAGAAAGCAGCCTTCTGGGTACGCGGAGCGATGCATTGCATGCTGGAGGGATGATGTGAGCCGTGCGTATGCATCGGTCGGTGTGTTGTATTGCAATGGGTGTGCTGTCATTAATTGCATTCGATGCAGGCTCATCCTGATAGGGGTTTCTTGAAGGACGGCTACATGTTTGATTACATCAAGCAGGCCAGGGATGTCCTCCTGGACGAGGAGAGGCGGCGGGAATACGACGAGGAGCTGGTAAGTAAGTGGGCACCGTTAGTCAGTTAAGTACACGACCTGTGTCCATTCAGCTTTTTGGTCTGGCGTGTCTGCGTATGCTGTGTGGTCGTGATTGATGCATCCGTCCTGCAGGGCGTGTGTGAGGAGTACCACCACAAGGCCATCTTCTTGTGGCGGAGAGAGGTCACCGAGGGCATGCCGGTAAGTGCAGACTGCCTCAAATCAGTAAAGGAATGACACATACACCCGTACACATACGCACCATACATCCATTCTTCTCCACATATCTGTCTGTCTGTCTGTCTTTGTCTGCCGACATTCATGCAGGCGGTAGTCAAGAATTGGTTCCTGAAGGAGGACCAAGAGATCCCAGCCGCCGTGCTGGAAGCCGCCGCTGCTGCGGCCGAGATACCCACCCCGCCCCTGTCGCCCGCCCTCCCCGCGCCCCTCTACGACGGCGACCACGACCAGCAGGAGCCCTCACACCCACCCAGCTCCCCCCTCTCCCTCCCAGGGCCCGCCGTGTCACCGTCGGCCTCCCCCGGCCCCACACACCACCCACAGCACCAGCACCAGCCGCACAGCAGCACGCCCCCACCGATGCCCCTTCGCACTGCCACCTCACCCAAGGTCACAGCCCACAACCCCGGTGGACCAGCCGCCGCACCCTCCACACCCACACTCAAGACCAACACACAGCAGCAGACACACACCGGCAACGGCGAGACCGCTGCGCCCGTCCCTTCTGCCGGGTCAGATGACCTCCCCGTGTGTGGCGCCGGTCGCACTGCCACAGAAGCCCGCGAGCCCCCACACCCACACCAGCCGCCACATAGTGTTACCCCCCACCTACGCCGCCGTCCACACACACTCGATGGCGTACGGGCCGCCCAGCTGGCCGCCCACCACCACACACACGGTGCCCTCCCCCTCCCTCCCCCTCCTGGAGGTGCCGGTCGCTGTGGGGTGGGGGCGAGGACGGCTTGTATGTGAGCAAGCTGACTAAGTGGGAGGTGGCCTACTGGCAGAGGCAGGGGAACTCGTGGCTGGTCAGTTGGGAGGGGCGTGACGAGGAGGATGGGTGCTGCTGTGTAGAGATGGCGAGGCGGGTGGTGAGGGGGGCCCGGATGGGCTATGCATATGCATGTGACGCGGGGCACCAGGCGGCGGCCTTCATCAAGGGCCTACTTGCCTAAGTTAGCTGCTGTTGTCGTGATTGAGCGAGAGAAGGATGCTGCCGCTCCTATGAGTGAGAAGAAGGGGAAAGAGAGTCGCCGCACACACAACACACACACAGTTCGTCTAGTCAGTGTGCGTGTCTCAGGAGGGGCTGGGGGTTGGGGGTTTGAGCTTCATTGCTGTCTGCCTTTTATATCCTGACGTATCTGTCTGGCCACAATCCGCTTGACCAATTTATTCCAGTCACGGATCCTGCATTGATGTCTCTTAAACAGAACTACTGAAGGTCACTTCACTGCGCCCGACCCTGACCCCCATCGCATCGCCAAAACTCTCTCTCCTTGCCATCCCACGAGAAACCTCTGTCACTTTGCCATCCACGAACACTGCCGCCTGCCGACCTTCATGACAACCGGGGGGTATCTCACGGCAAGGGCATCCTCACCGATGTGGGCGAAGTCCACACTCGCTTGTTTCAGCAGCACGACTTGGTCACACAGGAGACAGTCGCTTTTGTCGCAGCGCTGCGTCTTGCGCGTGAAGATGTTCCAGCCGAATGAAGGCCCGCAGTAGGCTCCCAGGGCAGCACACACCACCCCGCCCACTTCAACGGTGTCTTCATGGCCCTCCAACTCGATCGTGTAGACGAAATCCACTGGCTGTGTCTCCACCCGCCAAAGACCGTCGGCCACCAACTGCATGCAGTCAAAGAGAGACAGAGACATGGACAACCATGCGCACACACACACACATGTGTGGCTTTGGTCTCATGCACCTCTTCAGGTCGACGCCATTGCTCTTGGTCCCATACGGGGTGCCCGGTGGTCACACCTCCACCACTCGGCCCCCTCCAGTAGCTGTCCACGCGTCCTCCAGGCACCGGGCATTTCCACACCTTGGTGACACGACGGTAGGCCGCTTGACAGCCGAACGAGCCGCTGATGGGAGGCGACGATGGACTCTGCCCTGTGGCGATGAATTCTCCCTCCTTCAATGACGAGAAAGGAATTCGGAGGCCGTCCTGAGTGCGGACCTGCAGATGAACGAGGAGGTGTTTGGTTGCGTGTGCATCTTCTGGAGCTTAGTGACCACTGCCTTTGGTAGAAAGCAGCTGCAACAGCGACAGCAGCGGTCCTCGTCGCACTTGCATGTAGAAGGCAGCTTCCCGCACTTGGCACAACCACATGTGCCGCACCACCTGAGAACACGCGCAAAAGATTATCATACAGAAGCCCCCTCATTTCTTCTGTCTGTCTCCTGGAGACCACTCACCACATGAGTTTGCCGCGATGGTCAGGGCCAGGCATCTCCCGTCTCTGTCTGTCGACCTTCCTGCCGCACTGACACACGCTGCCCTCACAGCCGCAAGCGAGCGCCAACCCCCCTGGTATCTCCTCTCGCACCAGCAGCTGGCGGCATTCAGGACACTCACAGCCGCAGTAGGCAATAGTGCCGCCAACTTGCCATTCGTCTCGACGGAGAGTACGATACTGAATGGGACACAAGGGAACATTTCACTGTGTGTACACTCCTTCCCATACAACCGACCCCGCAGAGACCGCACGGTCGTTTGCAGCGACTGCAGCCGCACCGGGGGGTCTTGGTTATCAAACCATCAGGCCCTCTGTAGACGAGGCGGACATTAGATCTCGGGCAGCTCTGACCCATCTCACCTCGTCCGCTGTCTTGTCGTAACTTTGCACCCGAGAGCTTCGCAGGTCGCTGACGGCTCGGCTACGTAGTCCCAAATGCGCACCATGACATCCACAGGCAACGACATTAGACCCTGGACAGGCTCGCCACTGCCCTCATTCAGCATTCTGGCCGCAGACTTCTGACACTTGAGGAACGTCTGAACAACGGGCAGAAAGAAGCGGGTGTGCCAGGTGCACAGGGGGCCTTGGCCAATGTCTCACCGTCATTTCGAGTACGGGCGATGAATGCGCAGCGACCCAGTCCACGTAGTCGCGACGTCTCTCGTATTCGCTTCGAGTGACACCCACCTCACCAATCGGAGGCGCCTTGACACTCCCACCGGCTCCCTTGTGTCCACTCCCAGTCGATGTTCCCCTCAATGCCCCCTTTGCCTTGCCTCGTCTTGTCGGCGGCGTACGGCCTTCCTTCTGCCACTCGATCAGCAGATTTGCGGCACCATTGACGTCAAAATCAGTAGCTTCGAGGGCCTGGAGGCTTGTGCCTCGGTCATGGAAGCCCATGGCGTCCAGCTGGGCCACCTCGTCTCTCTTTGGCACTGCGGTCTCTCGTTTGTTGTGCTTGCGGATGAGCTGGGTGATGAGCTCGGCGGGAGAGTTGCCGCAGTGCTTGGTCCAGAGAGAGGTCGAGAGGGCGTGCTTGGCGGGGATGGAACCGGCGTCGTCAGCAGTGAAGGGGCGATGACCTGCAGACAGACATCCCAATAGCATAGTGCACACATGACAGGAATGGCCGTGTCTCGCACACCTATGTTTGTTTTGAACATTTTCTGGCAATCATCGGCGTAGCTTGTCGGGTGCAGCAAGTGTGTGTGCCACAGCCAGTCAATTTCTAGCGTTGGCGTCACGTCCGAACCATACCTGTGGCACAAACAGGCCGGCGAAAGTGAATCCATTCCTGAAAGTGGCCCTGCCTGCCCTCCTGTGCTCACTTGTGGGTCAGCTGCAGATACTTGAGATACAGCTCATGCAGCCCCTCCATCAGCCAACCGATGTCCGGGCAGTCCTTCGCCACATCGCTGGTCACGTGTCCTCTTATGTTGGTGATGCCACACTTATCGAAGTTCGTGAGAAGGTCGTCAAAGAAGGCCCAGTCCTTGGCGAGGGCTTCGGTGGCCAGAATGCCCATGAGCTGCAGAGTAGAGAGAGAGAACATTGGTGAGCTGTGTACTGATCCGTACGTCCCACCTCATCTGTGATGACTTTCTGCAGTCCTTCCGCGATACTGCGGCACTCTGCAGGCGCAAAATGACAGAGAAACTTGAAGTCGCAGCAAAAGCGTCGCTACGTCCTTTTGTCTGCTTGCCGGCATTGTCGAGCTTCCGGTTGGCGTCGTCATCGTCCCCCTCCCCTCCCCCAGGCAAATCGTGTTCGAACGCGTGTGAGATCACCTTGCCCGTCAGCTTCAAGCAATGATAGGCGTACTTGCCAGGCCGCAACATGTGGCTCTGCCACACCAGCCACACGTCCCTGGGAGGGGTGAATGAAGCCCCACCGCCTCTCGCCAGCAGGAAGCGTATATATCGCTGGACCAGCTGATGGCTGCTGCCTGAGCTCTGGGCTCTGATGATTTCCTTGACTGTCTTGTCCAGACCGCTCTTGTACCATCGGCAGAGGTATCTCCACGCCTCCTTCTCGACGTCAACCCCCAGTTTCATCCCCTCAGTTGTGAGAGCCTCAACAGGGGGAGCCTTGGAAGAGGTTGAGGGGGGGTGTTTTCTTGTGGGGTTCGGCCTCCTGTCGCTTGACGACGAGCTCCTGGCATTGCTCTTGGCCATCTTTCTGTCCTGTCAGGGGAGCCGCGATTCGGCGATCCTACTAGCGATTGGCCAGGGCAGCGGCCAGCGTCTCACCATCGCGTTGACTGGTGCCTTGTGGCCGTGTATCGTCGATGTTGCGTGACCATGTGGCTTGTGCCATGGTCGAGCACCATGAACAGTTCACAGGCCAGGCGCCCAGACTGAGGAGAGGAGAAGAAAAGTGCACACCCATGCATTGCATCGAATGCGTTGCCATCTTGCAGCAACCATCCATCCACATAAGTACAAAGACAACTCATAAAAGCTCCACACAGACTAACATGAGCTCACGAGGCCAGGCTGAGCCCCTGTCTCATCTCGTGCAGCACTTTCCGATCCGCTTCTCCGAGAACACACTCGCCCCTCTCCTCGAGAACCTTCAGGTGGCCCTCGCACTCCCTCACAAACACCACAATCTCCTCTCGTGAAGGCGGGAACACACGCGGGGCAAGCGGATCTTGCCACTCACAGAGCTCTCGTGGCGTGTCGGCTAATGCGTCGTGGCGTTGCTGTTCATTCTCCATTGCGCGATAGGCCGACCTCGCGATGAAGAAAAGAGACCGGCAGGTGTGGGGGTGGGGCTGCGCCGGGTAGAGGGTGCGGCAGATGCCCAAGGCCGACTCGTAGGCCTCGTACCCGCCCTTGTAGTCGCCTTGTTGCTCGCGAGCCTGCACAACAACACAGAAGAAGTAAAATGTTGACCCACTCACCCCTGGGTCACGACCTTTCCTAGGTTGGTGACGATCGGTATGAGCGACTGAGGCCGCAACCCATCGCCTCCGCGCTGTCTCCTCTCATGGCACGCCAAACATTCCTCCAGAAGCCTCACGGCCTCGCCAGACCCCTCACCCTCTCCATCTCGCTCATCTTTCTGAACCAGTGCAGCCGCCAAATTGCCTCGGATAGAGCACGTCTTATGGTGGTCATGGCCAAGAGAGGCCTCTGCGATGGTCAGGGCCTGCCGCGCCGCGTCGATTGCCTCGTCGCCTCGGCCCATTTTGGCGTAGAGTATGGACATGTTGGTGTGGGTGAAGGCCAGTCGGTGGTCGTGTTCGGGCAGCTGGTGCGCGCGGATGGCCAGACACCGACTGAAGGCAGACAGGGCGGGGTCGTCATATGTGCGCAGGTATTGTGTCGGTGGGAGTTCACTCACTCGTATAGGGTCTCTGCCTTCTCGAGCTCGCCCAGCTCTTCGCAGATGGCCGCCAGGTTGTGAATGGATGCAGCAACCAACAGGTCGTCCTCGCCGAGAAGCGCCTCCCGGATCGATGCCGACTCTAGGATATACCTGAAGCAAAACAATGAGGACAAGAATCGCTGAGAGGTACGTTTTGCTTGCTGCAGGCCGGCTCACTCACCCTTTCGCCTCTCTGAGTCGGCCCGTGTTGCAGCAGAGGATGGCCAGATTGGAGAGAACTGCGGCGGCGTCGAGGTGCTGAAGCCCCGTGTGGCGGAGACGCATCCGCAGACACTGGCGGAACAGACGCTCTGCTGAAGGGTAGTCCACACGCACCTGCACTCGATCAGACACGCAAACATCGGGTATGAGGAGAGGGGCAGGCATGGCTGCCAGAACGTACGTCGGTGTAGAACGTCGCGAGGTTCATGATGGCGTTGGCAAGCACCTTGGAGTCAGGAGCGCCACTTGCGAAGACGTCCACAGCGGTCCGGAAGAGCCCCTCAGCAGTTGAGGAGTCACCCTGACAGACAACAGATGACTGTCGGCCTCTCTAGCTGTCGATATGTGTCGTGCTGTGCTGACCTCCATCACTTTGACTCGGCCCATCTGTGCGGTTATTTCGCCCCTGATGAGCAGACACGCGCCGCTCTGTTCTGCCTTCTGCTGGTCGAAGGCCACGGTGGCAAGCAGCCGTGAGGCGTGCATCAACAGATGCTCGGCGTGCACGAAGCGACCCAGCTCTCGCGACGCAACGGCAACATCCAGCAGCATGTCACACACAGCCTGCACGGAACAACAGAGGAATCCATCGATGCAGAGATGACGCCATCAAGTTGCACTGACCTGCACGTCTGTTGGGTGGTCAGTCCACCACTTGCGACCTCCAACATGAGGTCTCGGACCCACCGGCGGCCGGGGCAGCATGCTCTGGCCGTTCTTGTCCCACTTGTCTCCTCCCCCCACCATAGCCCTCTCGATCATGCGCACCATCGACAAGACTGACAAATGCACCATGGTAGCTGACGGCCCGCCCGTCTTGTCGAGCCCAGCGGCGCTCTGCTGCACCATCTTGTGCAGGCTCTGCATCTCCTCTGCGATCACCTCTGGGTCAACCGCCATGCTCTCGGCCGACACCGGCGCATCGTACTCAGGCGACACGAGGGAAGTGTTGAGTGAGGGGGACGGGGGTGACGAGGGGATGGCTGTGGTCGTCGAGTCGAGCAGCACAGGCACGAACCCGTCCATGTCTGTCGTCTCCTGCCTGTCCATCGGCCTGTTGTGGATAAAAGGGGCTGGCTGTGGCTTGGAGGGCGGGGAAGCGGTGGGGTGCTGCAAGGAGACAAGGGCTGTCAGGGCCGACTCGGACAGCGCCACATACGCAGCCGAGGACGAACGATGAAGGAACACAGGACGCCCCGCCTGAGGGGGACTCACAACACACATTCGTTAGATACAGCAGAGTCCACTACCGGTGTGCTAGCGGTACCTGTACGATGAGCAGGAAGACCGCCGGGTGTATCCTCTCCGCCCACCGCACCACCTCATCCACACAAACCCTTTCCTCATCATACCCCCGCACAGCCCCGTCAGCCGTCATGCCACCCATCCCGCCACCCTCTTTCACACGCTCAAGCCGATCGCTGGCGTCCAAAAGCACCCCCGCATACCACCCGATGAGACGCACCATCCCCCGCCGCGTATCGATGTCGATGGATGGAGGCGACGCTGCCTGCTGCAGCCTCACGATGGACGGTAGGGTGTAGAGCTGACAGTGGCGGGTGAGCAGGTGCGCTCGCTGCAGAGTGGCGAGAACCGGGGAAACGGCCGTCGGATGAGAGCCCAACATGGCACTCGCTGCATTGAGTGAGAAGGGCCCGGGGAGCATCGACAGAAGTCGCAGGGCTCGATGTGCCGCTGATGGGAGGCCGTCCACTGCCGGGCCGAGGAGCCGATCGAACAGGTCACCCTCCCAGTGATTGTTGAGGGATGGAGGCGCGAGGGCGACGGGGGCGAGGGATGAAGAACGAAAGTCGCCTGAGGTAGTAAAGAAATGGAGCAATTGGGATTGTTCATATTTGCGTCGAGTACGTCCTTCACCTAGCCTGTTGCCAGCCATCCGCAACGCCGCCGGCAACCCTCCACACAGATCTGCACCAGCACATAAACAAACAGAGACGAGAAGAATTTGGACCTGTCATCGCTTCCCTCCCTCCCCCCTGAGTGCCCGCCCCACTCACCAGCCAGCTGCTCAGCCATCTCCTGATTGGCGGAGGAGGCCTGCTTGAGCAAGAACTGGACAGAAATGGTCCTCGACAGCCCCCTGATTTCGATGGTCTCCGTCTCTTCTGCAAAGGATGGGTGGCTGGGGATGGCCTGGCGAGCAGTGATGATCATTGTGACCCTCGGCGCCGTGCGGATGAGCCTTGACAGCCATTCGAGCAGAGATGGGCCGCTGTGGGAGAGAAGGGCGTCGACTGACAGCAAAAAACACACACACAACGTCGATGCCTGCATTCGTCACATGCAGGCAGGTCGGTTGTCACCTTGGTCGAAGACCAGCAGCCGGTGGCCATTGACATGCGGCACAGGATGGTGCGCCCCGCCATCCACACCATCACCATCCACCACCCTGACCTTGAGTGCCCGCTCGAGAGTGGATGTGACGCATTCCATGTCCCGGCATCCTTCCAGGGCCACCCAAGCCACGCCATCAGCGTAGTGGGACCGACATCCGACGTAGTGTGCAGCAGCGGCCGCAACGGTGGATTTGCCCACCCCAGTGACGCCCATCAGCCAGACGGCCCGAACACGACGCAGCGCCCTGACCACCTGGAGGAAGAATAGAAGCGTTAGGTGGCGCATGCGGACATACAAGCCAAGCCCTGTGTGGACCTCTCTCTCTTACGCACGTTCCAGACGTTTCTCTCGCTGCCCATGTAGCCATCATGGGGCAGAGGAGGGAGGTCGATGGGCGGGTAGGGGGACGTCCTAATGCAATGCACACATGGAACGATAGATGTGAGTGACCTGATGTGAGTGTATTTCAGTCCCTGCGTACGTGTCATTGATGCGGTCGGTGAGCTGTGGTGGCCGCCTCCTGCGGTCGACAAGCAGAGGCCGCAGCGGTGCCCTGTCGTCGTCAGCGTCCAAGTCGGTGGCAGCACTGAAGGTGAAGATCTGGGCGTGGGGGGCCTTGTCTTGGGCAGATTCCGCCGCCTCCTCCACTGTGCCGCCTTCCTGGGATGGATCAAATAACCGACACACAAAGACACACACGATTGCTCATGGTGTGTATAGGTGTCCTATGGGTACGCACCATGAGAGTTGTGTAAAGTGCCCTCAGCGCCTCATCGCTGCCGTTGCCATCCTCTCCCTCCAGCTCGACGGCTACCACTCCTGGGGGACTCACTGACGCATCTGACCTCACCAGCGCGTCGAAGCTGCACCAAGCACACACTCACACACACCGCCCCTTACATATTCGACCCCTCATGCACTTGGTCGCTAAATGGCTTTGGCGTACATTTTGGTGCCGGCGTCCTGGGCATCTGAGGTGACGAGGACAACGCAGTCGCACCGCCACACCGATGCTGCCGTGTCTTCAGCAGGCTGGTGGCTGCGATGCAGCAGCTCGGCGACGCAAGACGGAGCAATAGGCACGCCAGATCCTGTGTCCGAGAACCGCGACACACGAGTACAGCAATGAGTGGCGGCATGCGTTGCATCGTGTGACCTGAGTGATCCTCCAGGATGAGGTGGCCGTCCTCCGATGCTGGCCCCGTGTGGTGCCATACTCGACACCCACGCACCACAGCGGTTCCGATATCCTCCACAGTGCCCTGCGTATAGCAGACCGCAAGTGTGTCGATCTCCCTGGCCTCCCTCCCTCCCTCGCTGCATACCAGAGCCCTCTTGATTGCCAGCAGGCCCCTCTGCGTGGAGCCCCTCAGTGTCTGCACCACAGACTCCTCCGCATGATGGATGGCACCCGCTAAGGTGCAGGGCATGAGGGTGATGGAGCGGTCCGCATGCCGATCAGCGGCGCTGTCCTGCATCATGAGAGGCGCCGAACGTGTCAGGACGACATCCATGGCCCCTTCTCTTCTGCTGCCGCGGCGCATGGTTGTGGCTGCGTCGCCCTTCTGGATGGCTCGGATGCGCCATGAAGGCGGGAGGGATGGCGATGACGAGTCGAGTGCAGCTCGAGCAGCGAAGAACTGCTGGTGGTCCTCCAGTCCCATATCGGTCAAGTCGGCGGCTGTCAGGTCCATCTATGGCATGACCACAGCAGCCGAGAGATAGATCTGCCTTCGGGAGTGCATGTCTGGCTGTTTCGAGGCGTACCAATATATCTCCGCGTATGTGGTTCTCTCTGAATGCAGCAACGTAGTCGACTGACAGTCCATTCCACCGCAGCCATTCTTCCGTGTCCTCGGACGACCTGATCAAACAGACAAATGAGATGAATGGCATCCACCGATGACTACGAATGCTGCTGACCATTCAGAGCAAACGGACATCCCTGCTTTGCTTCTCTTGCCACGCGACGAAACGCGAGCTAGAGGAAGACCATCACGCTCGAAAAACGAAGCGAATCTACATGCGGTCAGTGTCCTGCGTTGCGTCTGCCATCGGGATAGGCAATTTGCGGTGCAAACCGATGCGAAATGACTCTGTCACCCTGGCCGGCCAACATCGCTCCTGGCCGGATCGCGGCCTATTTGCTGCCGACTTTGAGCTTTGAGCTTCTTTTTGTCGCGACTGCCTCATGCGCTTCTAGCCGACGGTGCCTGCGTCTGCTCACTTAGCTTGTTCTTGGCGAGAGATCTGCTCAAGATCTGCCATCAATGGCGCCTCACGCCACCTCTGCTGATTCATCATCTCTCAGTCCGCCTGTGCGGGTTGTGATAGTTGGCAATGGGCCGGTTGGCCACAGGTTCCTTGAGGATGTGCTGGAGCTGGACAGCGAGAAGAGGTTTCAGCTGACATCCATCTGTGAAGAGAAACGGCACGCATACAATCGTAAGCAGACAAGGGCAGGGCAGATCATAGGTCTACCAAGACAATCCCTGTGCTGCCTGTGTGTGTGTGTGTGTGTGTGTGTGCGTAGGCGTGCAGCTTACGTCATATTTCAAGCATCACGACCCAGATCAGCTGTCCCTTTGCGGCTCTTCTTGGTTCGGCGAGCACAATGTGGCCTTCCACATCAGCTGCCGCGCCGTCAAGGTCAACCGTGAGGCCCACACCGTCGAGACCAGCGACGGGCGCTATATCGCATACGACAAGCTCGTTCTCGCCACTGGATCTTACGCGTTCGTCCCTGCACTCGGAAACCTCGACCAGTGAGCACGCCCAGACCACCTCGGATGTCACACACTCCCATGTGTTGCTTGCCCTTGTTTGTGTGTTCAGGTGTGCGAAGGGTCTGTTTGTCTACCGAACGCTGGACGATACAGAGGCGATTGTCGAGTACATCAAGTCAGGGAGGGTGCGCAGGGCGGCGGCCATCGGAGGGGGGCTGCTGGGACTGGAGGCCGCCAAGGCGCTGTATGACATGCGGGTGGAGACCCACGTCATGGAACACAATCCCTACCTCATGCCCAGGCAACTCGATGCCACGGGAGGCAAGATGCTCGTCGATATGATCAAACGTAAGACGGGCAGGGAGGCAAGGCAAGCAGAGATGAAAGTGCTGTCCATCCCTGTCCGTCGTGTTGCTGTAGGGCTGGGCATCCACGTTGAGCTCAACTGGCGCACCCAGGACCTTCTCCTTGACGACGGGGGCAGTCTTCGTGGCCTGAGGCTCAAGAACAAGGCCTCTGGAGAGATGTGGGAGTTCGAGTGTGACATGCTCGTCGTTTGTGCGGGAATCAGGTCTGTCACTCTCCTCACAGAAAGGCCCTTCTTTCCATGCAAGCGATCTTCTGTTCCCTTGCAGGCCGCGCGACGAGTTGGGTCGTAACTGTGGTATCGAGTTGGGTGCGCAGGGCGGCATCAAGGTGGACGACCACATGCGGACCAGTGACCCCGACATCTATGCCATCGGAGAGGTCGCATCACACAGGTATTCGCCGCAGCAGAGAGCAGGGTCTCTACGGCGTTGCATGACACCGCTCCTCGTGTGTCTGTTTTGTGTGTCAGGGGCAAGATGACGTATGGTTTGGTCGCGCCAGGCTGGGAAATGAGCAAGGTTCTCGTGTCGAACCTGACCGGCGTGAACCCCGATGCCGCTTACACAGGTAGAGGACGGCAGTGGCTCGATCACATATGCTGCAACACTGCTTCTGTGGTTTGTGCAGGGTCTGATTTGTCGACTAAGCTCAAGCTGCTTGGTGTCGACGTGGCGTCGTTCGGCCACTCAGATGACTTCTGGTTCAAGAACCAGTTCAAGACTGATGACGCCACAAAGGTACGCCAACACACACACCAACCAACAAGGCTCCCTATCGGCCATGTGTATCTCTCTTCGCTGTCCCGTCTGTCTGTTCTCGCGGCAGGCCGTCTCCCTCACGCAGGCGGATCCCTTCCTTGGGCACTACAAGAAGCTCGTCTTCAACCCGACAGGAGATTTCCTGCTCGGTGGCATGCTCGTGGGCGATGTGTCCGACTACACACGGCTGCTGTCGGCAGCCAAGAGGGGTCACCTCAACGGCAAGTCGCCAGCCGAGCTCATGGGCTTTGGAGGGGCGGGAGAGAAGAAGACCGATGGCGGGTGGGCCAACGGACACACACACACACAGGGAGAGAGAGAGAGGGAGAGAGAGAGTGCAATGGGGAAGGGCGAATGGACACCAGTCAGTACGATGTGGGTGAGCACTCTCTGCACTCTGTGTCAGGTTGGACGACGCTGATGTGGTGTGCACCTGTTTCGGCATCACCAAGGGCGACATCGATTCGGCAGTGAAGGACAAGGGTGTGAGCACTCTGGAGCAGCTCAAGAAGACCACCAAGTGCGGCACGGGGTGCGGCGGATGCATTGTCACCGGCCCCGTAAAGAAGATCCTTGCCGACGCCCTCAAGAAAATGGGTGCGTGGACGAGGGAGAGAGGATATTCGTGCGTCAAGATTTTACTGTGCATGTGCCACCCGTCAGGTAAGGATGCGTTCAGCGGCATCTGTTCTCACTTCCCGCTGACCAGGAAGCAGCTGTTCGACGTCGTTAAGATCAAGGGGCTCAAATCGTACAAGGAGATCTTCGACCACGTCGGCAAAGGCGACCCCAAGGTGAGTGAAACGCGAAAACAGCAACACATCAGTCGCATAAGTCATCCCATCGCTGCGATGTCCAGGGTTGCGAGACGTGCAAGCCAGCCATTGCCTCCATCCTGGCATCGCTGTGGAACGAGCACATCCTCGCGAGCAGCCGCGACGTTCTGCAGGACACCAACGACCGGTTCCTGGCCAACATCCAGCGGTCGGGCACCTACAGCGTCATCCCACGCATCCCGGGGGGAGAGATCACGCCAGCGGGCCTCCGTGTCATTGCTGATGTGGGCGTCAAGTACGGCCTGTACACCAAGATCACCGGTGGCCAGAGAATCGACCTGTTCGGGGCGGCGGTGCAGGACCTGCCGCAGATATGGGAGGAGCTCGTGGATGCGGGGTTCGAGAGCGGCCATGCATATGCCAAGTCGCTGAGGACGGTCAAGAGCTGCGTGGGGTCGACCTGGTGCCGATATGGCCAGCAGGACTCTGTCGGAATGGTAAGGGAGGGAGGGAGGGAGGGGCATGGATGGATGGGCACCCCATATCAGCAGCATTGATGGCATGGACCCTTTCTCCGTCTGTGTGCTAAAGGCCATTTTGCTCGAGAATCGGTACAAGGGTCTGCGGTCCCCACACAAGCTCAAGGGCGGCGTGAGTGGGTGCGTGAGGGAGTGTGCGGAGGCGCAGGGCAAGGACTTCGGACTCATCGCCACTGACAAAGGGTGCGTGCCTTCATCCACACTGTCGATCTCTCGTGTGTGCATCTCTCTCTCTCTCTCCGTGTGTGTGTGTGAGCAGGTACAATCTGTACGTATGTGGCAACGGCGGCGCCCGTCCTGCCCACGCGAAGCTCCTGGCGAGTGATGTGGACGAGGCCACGGCCATCAAGTACCTCGACCGCTTTCTCATGTTCTACATCTACACGGTCGGTCAGTACAGCAGATAGATGCCCACACCCACCCACCTCTCGTTCATCCCTCTACCTCTGTGTGTGGTGCTGGCCAGGCTGACCCGTTGCAGCGGACGGCGCCGTGGCTGGAGAATCTGGAGGGCGGCCTCGATCACCTCAAGCAGGTGGTCATTGACGACAAACTTGGGCTCGCCGAGGAGCTGGAACAGCGCATGGAATACGTCATGTACGTGAGCTCGGAAGATAGGGTGGACGAGAGCATCCACCCACTTGTCTGTCTATCACGCCTTCCATGCATTGATTGCAGTGATACGTACAAGTGCGAGTGGAAAGAGGTGGTCGACAATCCCAAGCTCAGGGCCCGCTTCTCGCAGTTCGCCAACACCACAGACAAGGACCAAGGTCAGCACAAAACAAACAGCCGACTTCCGTGCGAACACGTGTGCTGTCACTATCTTCAGGCATGTCCGATCAGTCCGTTCGCGGCCAGAGCTACCCCGTCCCATGGCCAGAGACGGGCCCGTGGGAGGCCGAGGTATCCAAAGACACCTCGACCGACGTCAAGCAGTGGCAGTGGACCGACGTCGGCACCGTGGACGACTTCCCCCTCAATGGAGGTCGGCATGAGCACACACAACCGCCCACGCATCGGATTGGTGTACATTGGTGGCTGGCTGTGTCAGGTGCTGCGGTGAAGGTGGGCGACACGCAGCTGGCGGTGTTTCGGGTCAGCAAGGGCGATGAGGGCGACCGGTGGTTCGCCACACAGAATATGTGCCCGCACAAACGCGCATTCGTGCTCTCCAGGGGACTCATCGGTGCGCAAGCAATCGTTGAACACATCTGCCGGACACTGTCTGTCTGTCTGTGTGAAGGTGAGCACCAGGGCGAGCCGAAGGTGGCGTGTCCCTTCCACAAGAAGACCTTCTCACTCGAGACGGGCGCGTGCCTTTCCGGCGACCCATACAAAATCGCTGCCTTCGATGTCAAGATCGACGTGAGAACAGAGATACACTGCATGTGGTCGTCAATGCAACCAGCGAACCTGTCTGTGTGCCTGTGTGCAGGGTGGTCGTGTGTCGCTACACCTGCCGCCCACACAGGAGCTCGACAAGGCGCTCGCTACATCAAGGTGCGTCAGTCAGCCAGCATACAACAAACACACGTACGTGTGCTGTCCACTTCTGTGTGTCCAGGTGGCGCGTGACGGGTGGCGAGTCCAATCCCCAGAGCGGCGGCGGGTCGCCCAAGATCCTCGATACCTTCGGCGAGGATGGCGGCAAGTGCGGCACCCAGCAGCAGCAGGAAGGGGCATGTGGGGGCAAGCTGAATTGGTGAGCTGAGCGGCTTAAGGCCTATGTGTCGAGTACGTGAGGGTACATGCGTGTGTGGGAGCCGAGAGGATCCCTTTTTCGACCCTCTCGAGCCTTCCATGCAGTAACTCAGTCAGTCAGTCAGTCAGTCGGTAGTGGTGGATCCGATCCAGGGGCAGTTTTGACGTTTTGGCGTCACATTTTGTCGCTGTAGGTCATCTATCTCTTTTTGGCGTGTACGTGTGTGGCGAGCTGGACCACAATCGTCTGGGCGTGTGTGTGTGTGTGTGTGTGCGCTTCTGTGGTGCGGTAAAGGGCCACCTTTTTGAGCCCTTCTGCCGCACTGCAGGCAGTGGACTGTGTGCGATTCTCCCTCGCACATGCGCTCTCTCCCTGTCTGTTAGGGTGCGTGTGTGTCGTCTTATATCGGAGTGCAGATACTGATGGGGAGGGGGACGGCTAGTTTCTGGACGCTCGGGACCGATTCACAAACACAGGGAAGAGTCAGAAGATCGTTCAATCGTAAAGTCAGTCACGCATCAAACATCGCGCAGGACGGAGAATCAGCGAAAACTCCTCTTGTCACACATCACACACACGCACCACATGCAATGAGTGAGTGCTAAGAGCCTCTATAAGTGGAGTAGCCGTAAGGCCCCAGTATGATGGGCACGTGATAGTGCTGCTCGGGGTACTCCACCAGGAAGGTGATGACCACCTCGGGGTAGAAACACGGCTTCCCCTGCTGCCGGAAGTAATCGGCAGTCTCAAAAGTGATTCGATAGAGACAATTTTCGAGCTGCACAAGGGACACCGCAACACAGAGAGAGAGAGCGTCATTCACGACTGTCGCCATCTCTCTGCAGAGCCTTCATCTCTCACCTTGTGGCCTTGAGTGAAGCCTGGACACCGACCTGAGAGATCATGACAGGCACAGATCTGAATGCGCCACTCACTCCGCCGGCATTTCTCTCTCACCGTCGTTGTTTGTCCTCATGGTTTTGAGCGGATGCCATTCGCCCGACGCCTCGTCCTTCTTCTCTAGCCTGATCATCAGATTTGACGCCGGCATGCCGGAGCTGGTGTCCAGCACATGGGTGGTGATGGGGCAGGGGTCCGCCATCCTCTGACGAGGGCTCAGCTGACGGGAGAGCGTCTCAAGGCGCCGTGAGGAGATCCGCCCGGACATACATAAACACACCGCTGCCACTGCAATATGGATCAGAAAGCAGCGAATGGCGTAGGTGGTGCTCCTCGACGGTCGTGTTCACTGATCTGCAATTTCCTCACCCATGGACGGGCGGCGGTTTTTGGCTCGCATTCCTTCGCGAGCTCGCTTGGAGGAGAGGAGGGGCTGTTGCCCATCACGCAGCTTTCTTCTCCGCACGCGAGGAGGGCGGAAAGAGTCCCACATATTTGTGGATAATTTGGGCTGATTCATCCATCATTTGGAGCGCCCGGCGGCCTCAGTTGGAGCGCTGCAACGTGACCAGTGCGGATGGACACGAATGGAATGCACGCACACGCCCACGACCACCACCGTCCGCCCATCTCACCTCCTCTCAACGTCCGGTTCGTGCCGCCTGGCTCACCCGCCAACCCTTCGGGCGATTGGGTGGTCAAGTGCCTGAAGACCGAGGAGGAGGGCGAGGTGCCACCGATGCAGACGGTGGTGGTCAAGCAGGAGCCGCAGGAAGACCGGGTGCAGATGGAGGGGGAGCCGTCTGTGTTCGGCCGTGGTGATGCTGGTGCTGCTCTGGGGAGTGGAGGGGTGTGTGATGGGGTCAAGGTCAAGGTAGAGGGTGACAGCTACGATGCGGACGGGCTAATGGGTATGGGTGGGAAAGGGGCGTGGGATGAATGCAGGCAGCCCATCTCTCGTCTGTCTGTGTGCTTGCAGGTGGTGAGGGCGGTGAGGCGATCCCAGCGGCCGATGACGAGCTGGACCCCCTCGACCCCCCGCCAGACCAGTGCGACGACATCAATGACTTCGGTCCTGAAGGTAGGTAAAGCAGCCAGCACACACAAAGCAACATACTGTGTCTGAGGCGAGGATGTGTGTGTGTGCGCGGTCAGTTTGGGTCAAGCACACGCACGAGAAGGGCGGCCATGCGTATCGTGAGGAGCCGGCCTGCATCAAAGCGCTTCACCTGTATGTGCTGCAAGAGTTCTTCAAAGCGCAGTTCAACGCCATCAAGGTCAGGTCATCGTGGACGTCAATCAGATGCACACACACGATGCATACACATTGTGTGTGTGTATGTGTATGTGTGTGTGTGCAGTGGCGCAGGGGCGGCGCCAGCGAGGGCGTGCTCATCCCCGACCAGAACTCCATGTTTCGCTTTCAGCTCCTGTCCAAGTAACCATATGGATAGAGGCTGCGCACCGTGTGTGTGTGGCGGTGGCGCCATCCATCAGACTCAAGATCTCGGGTTCATCGGTTTCGGCGGCTTTTTCGGCGTTTTCGGCCGGCTGGACGGTCCTGGTCCAGTACGAGAGCAACATCCGACGGGTACCACACCACGCACAGACGTACCAAAGGGCATATGCGGGTGGCCGTTGCTCGAATGTGTGCTGCCTGTCTGTCTGTCTGTCTGTCTGTGTGTCTGTGCGTGCAGGAGATGTTCATCCCCATTCACGTGGAGCCTAGCAGCAAGGGTCAAGTTGTGACGCGCCAGGACTTGGCCGACGGACTGGCCGACCTCGAGAGACTCATAGACGACTGTAGAGGGTGAGGAGGGTGGGAACCAACCACCCACGCACCCCCCACACCGCACACAAAGGGATGGATGGCTGCCTGTCTGCCTGTCTGCTTACCTGGCTGTCTGTGTTGATGCGTTTATTGCATGAGTACAGGTGGATGGAAGGTGCGATTGAGTACCCGGAGGACTACAGGCAGTGCAATGGGGTCGACGCGCGCGGGGCCCCGCAGAACTACATCAGGCGGAACAACAACATCACGCACTACACCGCCTTGGTATGCATGCCATGCAACAGGCAGGCACGACAGACATATGTGGCGACAGCAGCATACATCCATCCATCCATCCATTCATCCATTCATTGTGGGTGTGCACATCATGTGCAGGACTCGTTGGTGGTCAAGATGAGTGGTCGGGGCATCATGGAGATCGGCGCCCGCCAGCGGCGGAAGGACAGGCGTAAGGAGCTGAAGAAGGAGAAGAGACGCAAGCCTGAGCAGCAGCAACCAGAGGATGAGAACAAGAAGCGCCGCGTGAAACAAGAGGACGAGGCGGAGGTGGGGGCCAAGCACAAGCCGACAGAGGGAGGGGCAGAGGGATAGAAGGAGAGTAATACAGGGATTAGCGACTTCCCTTGTTTTCTCTCCGACTGGTTGGTTGACTTCTTCTTCGGTCCATATGAGAAGAAGCAGGCACGAGAGGGAGGGAGGGAGGGAGAAGCCAGGAGGGGACCACATATAGAGCGGCACAGTACATGGATGGACGACTGGATGGATGACATTTCCAGATTCCGCGCGCGTACGGTTGGATGGTTGAACACTTTTCCGATGTAGTCGATTTTCGAATTTTGCCTGTGTCCTCTGCGAGATCCGCATCGTTTGAGCTCGCATCTTCCGAGGAGAGGGAGGAAGAGGGGGAAGGGGTGATTCTGCTTACAGCCTTACGTGTATTGTGATTGCTCCGAGGTTCCAACTCTCGACCGGAGCCCTCGCGTTTTCTCCGCCCGATCTCTCCGCGTGAGTCACCCCCATCACTGTCCTAGATCATGCAGTCCGTGGTGATCCCGTTCGCGCGCCAGTGTCAGTCGTCCCTCGTTCGCACCGCTTTGCCGGCTGCATCGGGCGGAGTCAGCTCCCTCTACAGTGACCGCAGCTGCAGAGCGGCATGCACTACTCGTGGGTTTGCGACGGACAGGAAGGCGCCAGCACGGCAGTACTCGGCGTGCATCATCGGAGGGGGCGTTGTAGGTGAGGAGAAGCCACACATGAGGGGGGTGGGATGGAGGGCATGTGACTCGCTTTTGCTGGGTGTGTCATGTCAGGTGCATCTACGTTGTATCATCTTGGTTTGGCTGGGGTCACGGATGCAGTGCTGTTTGAGAAGGCCGAACTGACGGCAGGTAGGGGAGAGGAGTCTGGAGTGACCCTTTGGTGAGCGATGTTGATTCGTCCTTCTGTGTGTGTTGTGCGTTTGTATGGTGTAGGGTCGACCTGGCACGCAGCCGGACTAGTGACGGTAAGGGTCAACACACAAAGACGCCACTCATGGGGCGTGGTGTGCATCTGGATACGTGTCGTGTCTGTGCCCTGGTGTGTGTCGTTCGCTCAGTACTATCATGGGGGCAACAACCTCAGAAACTGGCACAAATATGGAGTGGTCAGCAGGACAGACAGACAGACAGACAAGGCAGCACTCAGCAGCAGACCTGTGGCTGAATGAGGGGCTGTCCGGTGTGTGTCTGTGTGCAGCAAATGGCCAAGAAATGGCAGAGCGAAGGCACGCCACTCGGTTTCCACGAGAGTAAGACGCTCATACTTGGTCAATGACATGGCTGCACAATGGTATTCCTTGTGTGGATCCATCAGCTGGGAGCATTCGGCTGCTGGAGGCCGGCGATAGGATGGACGAGACGCAATACCAGATGGGCAAGAGCAAGATATGGCACCAGGTCAGACAGACAGGAGAACGCTCATGCACCCCATCCATCCATCCATCCATCCATCCACCACCATGGCTCTCTTGCGGCCCTCTGCACCGTCTTGCTGTCATCAGGACCAGCACCTGATCAGCCCCGATGAGGTCAGGCGGCTCCATCCCCTGTGCAAGCTCGATGGCGTGGTGGCGGGTGTCTACAACCCCGGCGACGGCCACATCGACCCGTCCAGCTTCACCAACAAATTCGCTGAAGAGGCCAGGGCCATGGGAGGTCAGTCAAGTCACTCACTCACTCAGCCACTCACAGACACGACCACTGACATGCGAGCTATTGATGCTTCCTGCTTCGTGTGTGTGTGTGTGTGTATGTGTATGTGTTGTATCAGGTACCATTTTCAAGCATGCTGAAGTGGTGGATCTCGACCAGCTGCCCAACGGCCAGTGGGACGTCACCGTGAACTTCCTCAGCGGCAGCGGCGGGGACATCGTTGACAAACACGTCGTCAAAGCCGACTTTATCATCAATGCCGGTCGGTCCTCCAACACGAAAAACGAAACACAATTGCACACGGCGGATGGGTCACTTTCTTTCTATCTGCTGCTCAGGTGGTTTGTGGGCTGACCGAGTGGCGGACATGGCGGATGTGTACCACCCGTTGAAGCATATCCAGCACCAGTATCTCATCACCGAGAGCATCCCTGAGGTGGTTGAGTACCAGAAGACCACCGGACACCAACTGCCCGTCCTCAGAGACCTTGTTGGTGAGTCCTTGACCCAACGACAAAGATGCACAGGACAGCAAGATCCATGGATGTCTTGTCGGCTTCAGGATCGTACTACCTCCGCCAGGAGCGTGACGGCATCCTCATCGGGTACGTGCAGTGGGAGAATCTGCTTTGCTGCTGATGTCCAACCATCTGTCGTCTCTCTCCCCTTCGTGTGTCTGTCCTGTCAGTCCGTACGAGAGCAAGGAGAGCATGTGCATGGCGATGGATCGGGAATGGAAGGAGGGGCCGCCGAAGGACTTCGCGTCCGAGCTGTTCCCTGGTGACCTTGACCGGCTGCTGCCGCACATCGAGAGGGCCACCGAGCTGGTGCCGGTGGTCGAGACGGCCGGCATCAAGGCCATTGTCAACGGCCCCGTATCATGGCCACCCGACGGCAACGCTCTCCTCGGACCGGTACGCAACGCAACGCATCACAACCGCACCGAGACAGCAAAAGGCGCATGAGTCACGGTTGATTGTGTCGTGCAGGTTCCCAATAAGAAAAACTACTATGCGGCCTGTGGCTTCAGCTACGGCATCGCACACGGCCCCGGTGCCGGCAAGTACCTGGTCGACTGGATCCTGCAGGGCGAGCCGCCATACGAGGTCAGTCAGTATGCACACACAGGGTATATCACGTGCAGACAAGGGGCTGGTTGCGCATGGGCTTGTCATTGTCCTGCAGCTGTTCGAGACCGACCCCACTCGATATGGCGACTGGTAAGCAAGCCAAGGACAGAGGAGCAGTATTGTGGCCCACCTGTTGCTGTCTGTCTTTGTCCCTCCCTCCGTGTCAGGACGACGCCTGCCTTCACCGACGCCAAGATTCGCGAGACGTACGGCTTCAACAACATCATTGTCTATCCCAATGAGGAGCGCATGGCCGGGAGGCCTCTGCCCGAGCGCACCACACCCATCTACGAGGTCAGTCACGTCGACGCACAAGACAAGACACTGGAAGGCAAAATGCCTCATCTGTGTTTGTCTGTGTGTGTTGGTGCAGCGTCTGAAGAAGCAGGGTGCCCAGTTTGGTTTCCACAGCGGGTGGGAGACGCCCAACTGGTTCGACACGCAGGAGGGACACAACTACGAGCCATCCTTCCGCCGAACTAACTGGTTAAGCGAAAAGACCACACACGGCGGAAGCAGCATCAAATGCACATGCGGCGTTTTTGTTGCAGGCACGAGGCAGTCGCACGGGAAGTGCAGGGCATCAACGCCTACGCTGGTGAGAGGCGAAATGACAGAATGACACCAAGAGAAGAATGCGGCCACCCATCTTCTCTGTCGTCCGTCATTCAGGCATAGCTGACGTGAGCGCGTTTGCCAAGTTTGTCGTCGAGGGCCGCGGTGCAGCTGCCTTCCTGGACAAGGTGCTGGCCAATCGGCTGCCCAAGGAGGGCAGGGGCAACCTCAGCCACATGATCACGCCCAAGGTACTGACTGACAGTTCGACACCGTACATCCATCTAATTGATGCGCCTGCCATGCCTTCAGGGCAAGATCCACAGCGAGGTGACGTGTGTGCGTACGGGCGAGACGTCCTTCTACCTCATCTCTGGCAGCGACGCCGAGGGCCATGACCTGAGGTGGCTGCAGACACAAGCCGACCGACTCAAATGCGAAAAAGGTAAGCATGGATCCGCACCTAGACATCCGCATAATAGCTGAGGCGGCGTGTGGTGTTCTAACCATGCCTGCCTGCAGACCTGCGGATCGAGAGCGTCACGGACAATATGTGCGTCCTCGGTAAGAGCTGTGACAATCATGATGTCCTTGCACTGGTTACCACTTGCTGTATGAATGTCTGTATGCAGCTGTGGTCGGCCCCAAGTCCAGGGAGGTGTTGCAGAGTGTCGCCGACCACCCCGAGGCCTTCGACGCCGCCAACTTCAAGTTCATGCAATGCAAAGAGGACACACTCGGTGAGCACACGCACACACCCACACGCACGCCGAAACGGCATTCGACACAGCCCTACCTGTCTGTTGTATTTGCGTGCAGGTGGCGTCCCCGTCCGCGCCATTCGGGTGTCGTTCACTGGCGAGCTCGGATGGGAGCTGCACCACCTCAAGGAACACCAAGGTACACACACAGTGCACCACGACATCAGCGAGCGCCCCCACATGGCCATGTGTCCCCGTTCATCACGTCAGCTGCTTTGTACGATTTGCTCAAGAGGGATCACCCGAAGCTGGTGGACTTCGGCGCGTACGCGCAGAACTCTTTTCGGCTCGAGAAGGGCTTCAAGGTGTTCGGCAAGGACATGCTGAGGGACCACTCGCCCCTGCAGGCACGCATGGACCCCTTCATCAAGTTCGACAAGGACTTCATCGGAAAGGACGCACTGCTCCAGAAAAAGTGAGCTGAATGAGCACGTGTGAAAGCGTCAATCTGAAGATCCGTGTGTGTCTGCGGCTCTCGTGTGTGCAGGTCCAGGGGAGTTGGTGAGATGTTTGTGTACCTGGACGTGCAGGGCACCGATGCAGACAGGGTGGACTCTGTTGGCAATGAGCCCCTCTATCACAACGGTGAACTCGTGGGCTACACCACATCAGGTGCGTGTCGACCTCACAACGAACGCCCACAACAGCCAGCCATATCACGTCCCTCATCCATCTGTGCATGTCTTGCAGGTGGATACGGTCACACCCTGGGCAAGAGCATCGCGTTCGGGTACTCAAGGGTACACCAGCCCAACACCACTCTCAAGGTCGCCCTCCTAGGTACGCAAACACGCATAGTACAGCCACGAATTGTCGACTCCTTGTATGTGGCCGCTTTGGTCGTGTGCAGGGACGGAGTATGACGCGGTTGTGCGCGAGAAGCCACTGGCCGACACGCAGCCTATGCGGGAACGCAAGAAGGCCCAGGAACCTGCATGAGCGATCTATATGGGCCGGGGGTTCTGTCGCAGTGCAGTTGTATTGTATTCCTGCATTACTGCGTGGTCATGTGCAACATGCGCTGCGTACTCGCCTGCCTGCCTGCCTGCCGCATTGACGGATCGATTTGTACAGCCGGACGGACGCGTCAGCGCATCGATGCGGTCTTGTTTGTTTTGTTGTTAGCTCGTTCGCCTTACATACCTACCTGAGTGCATCGATCCATCGAATTAGCTGCGCTGCCCGCCCCTCTGCCTGTGCGTGCGCCAGCTCTGTACCATAGCTGCATCTTTGTATGCCTCACCTGACTACTGCTCTTGTAGCGTTCGTCTCTGCATGTGTCACCCCGACACTCGTGGGTCGGTCTTTTTGTCGCAGAGAGTCGCTCGTTCCTCTTGGCCTTTGTGGGGGGGGCTGTTCGTAAGTGGAGCATTGGAGGCTGCCTCGTCTCTCTCTCTAATGAGGTTGCCAGACAGAGCCACCGACAATGACCAAAAATGCAGCAGAGGCATCGGAGAATGGCGCACACGGTTTCCTGTATCTTCAGACAGTGTGTCATTTTCTGGTTGAGTTGTGAGTGCATCGAGGCGAGCAGTTGTGTCGACCTGCCGATCGCCGACATGCAGCATTTGGAAGGGGAGGAGGAGCACGCCTCCCCTGACAAGTGCTTCTTCTCGGCGATCTCCTGGTCGACACATGCTGGCACGGGCACAACACACACGATTACCGTCGCTGTACGTCTGTGCGGTTTGTACAAAGCACTTGTGTGAATAGCAGGCCTGCAGGGGGTTGCAGCACCGTGCTGTGTGTGCGTCGAGCAGTTCTGCGTCCGTCTGGCCACGTGTTCCCCCTTGCCAATGCATCATGACACCGTCGTACATGCAATGCAATGCAGCGATTGACTGACCCATTACATACATATCCACGTGTCTGCGTGAATGAATAAGTGTGTCGTCGCTTATCGATCGCCAAGCACGAGAACACCAAACAACTAAACAGACGACGCAAAACCTCCCTCACCCCACTCTTCACTGGCTCAAGAGAGGATATCTCGCGATACACTTCCAGTCCTGAATGTCAGGCCCCGTCTCGTACAGGGCTATCGCGCCAACGGTGAACTCACTCCCTCGCACCTCCTCGCTCAGGATGGCGCTCAGCTCCCCCTTGACCTCCTTCGACAGCTCGCCGTATACCAGCGACAGGTGAGGCATGTACTCATCATTCGGCCCTTTGAAGTCCACGCCCTCGTCCGTGTACAAGAGCTGCATCCGTCCATCCATCCATATCGATGAGAACAGGCAGGTTCGTTGGCGGTGCCTCGCTCGCCGTGTCCATCCCCTCCCATCTCACCTTCTTGGCGTTTTCATGCAAGGCGGTCAGCTCTTGGGTCTTGTTGATCAGGGCATAGATGCACTGAAAGAACATCTCGCCGTAGTCAACATCGGTCACGGTGAGCGTCGCACGCCGCGACGAGGCCGCCAGCCGCATGCACTTGTCTTGCAAAGCCTCCAACGAAAGATGCTTGACGCCACCGATCTGACACACAGGGAGAGGAATTCATCGCAGATAGACGCATACGGTCCCCCGCTGACCAGTGTGACGTGGGGTGAGAACTCAGGCGTGCCCAATTCGCCTGCATGTCGTTGAATGGCGTCACCAAAAGGGCTTTGTGGTGCCTGTCAGAAAATCAATCGACAGACGATGGCGCAAATTGGATAGATGATAAGTGAAGGAAAAGCTCATGGCGTGCTGGGTACCTCAAGCCAGAGGCTGAATGACATGGCGGCCCAGAGGGAGGAGAAGCGGTGCCGACGAGATGCAGAGGTGCTCAAATGCTGAAAGGCAGGCGAGATCTCTCGCATTCACCTCATGTGCGGCGTGCCTGTTCGAAAGCAACGACCGCGAACAACAGAATGCACTCAGAGATCTCTGTCCAAATGCACCTTCCGACGCTTTCGACTTGCCAAGAAAGCTCGCAAATTCCTGGCCGAACGTGAATCCTGTCCCGAAGAATCGCAGCGTCAATTAGCGTCGTGCCTATCAGCAAGCAATGGATGCAGACGATTCGCAAGATATGCTAGCGCATAGCACAGTTGTTGAGGAGCAGGAAGGTACGAAAATGAGAGCGGTGCCCATCCGTTTCAGCTGGTATCTCTATCGTTTCTTGCAGGTGGTGACGGTGAGGATGGCGTAGAAGCCGATTCGAATGCCAACGACGACCCGCTCGGCAGTCCGACATACACCGATGGTGTCGAGGCCGCCTTCCAGGTAATCACAGGATCCGCATGGCAAACACGGATGCTCATTTGTTTGGGTTTCCTGGATGGCTGCTGACTGACAGGCGATTCGGCTCCATGGCTGGTCGGGGCATTCCCATCGTAAGCATCCACAAAGAAAAGACTCGAGGAGATAGACGAGGCATCCTTTCACCTTTCACCCGTCATGGTATCTGTGTGTGCAGGATCCCGAGGTGTACATCCCCGTCTTTGCGTTGGCCAATGCCGTGTGGGACCTCCCCCCTCCCCTCCCCTCCCCACTCAGCAGCGCCGTCGTGCAGCACCACACTGAGGTGGTCATCGACTGCAGCGAGGCAAGACAGCGCCGCTTCTGGGAGCAGCTGACCCCACAGACGGCACGGGACCTCGGCAGACAGATGATCAACCTCAAATCCATCACACATCGCTACTCGCGGACAGCCGACGGCGTGGAGGGGCGTTCTCCCGGCCGCTTCTTCAGTGCACCCTGATGGTGCCGTGGGATTGTCGTCGGACTGGTGGAGGGGCATGTGGCGGGGCGGCAGGCGGCTCGCGAGAGGGAGGGCCCAGCCACCATGTTGAGCGAGGGCTCGCTCAAGTCCTTCACATTTGAGCCCGTGGCGTGCCTTCCGGTCGTCGAGGTGGAAAAGATGGAGCGGATGCAAGATACCAACTTGCAGCCCCCCGAGGCCCTCCATTCTCAATCCAGCAGCCTGCCAGCACTCGCAGAGGTCAACGGCGTCATCTCGGGCCACTTTGTCATCGCTGGGCGGATGGGCAACACCCGCTGTCGAACGGGTGTCTGCACCATACGAGACTGCCCAGGTGGCCGACATCAAGCCGTTCGTCAAGACGGCAAGGTCCCTCGTCGAGCTTTGAGCGCCTGCTGCCGCCATCGCAGCTGGCGCAGCTGATCGAGACCATTCCTCTGGGGCAGCGGGGGAGTCCAGGGCCTCTCGCGCGCCTTCGGCTCATTCCAGCCATGAAGCTCTACGGGATGGAGTCGGCTGTCATCCAGGATGGGCTGAACAGATTGCAGGTGACACAGACACAGAACGAAAGACGGGGCACAGAAGACAGAGGAGAGGGGAGGGGAGTGGAGAGGAAGGCCATCACCACATTTCTGCTTCGATTGTGCTTGTTTTAGAGGTGTTTGCTCGCTCGCGGCTGCTCGAAGTCTCTCGAGCCCCTGCGCTTCGCCTTCCATCATGACGACTGCCATTCGCTCTTCCTCAACGAGTACGAGACATTCAAGGCCCTGGGCAGGACGATTGCATCGCTGCCTACATCTTTATATCCCGATCGTAACCCTCTCAAGCAGCTGAGCCAGACAGACACACAGACAGACACACAGCCAGCACCGTGCTGCATGGCAGTGTCTCGGTCGTCTGCTGGTTGGTTGGTGCATCGCTACTCTAATTCGGAAGTGTTCATGGCTCGTGGATGGGTGCTGTTTTCAACTATATATGAGACACACACGCCTGTGTGGGTACGGGCAACATGTCACGATGCTCCGCACACGAATTATGCATCAACGAGTCGTTTTTTTCAAGCAGCGTCCCGCATGCAATGTACATCAGTAAGATGGACTGTACACAAGTCATTTGCATGAACAGCCCCCGTATCTAACAACCCAGAAAGAGACAAATTCCCACCATAGTCACTGTTTGCAGCACAATACCCCTGTCACAATCGATCGGTCTGTCTGTCCTTCTGTCTGTCTGTCTGTCTGTCGGCACGTCCACCAGTCAGAGAATAGCACGCAAGATGCTGTGGCCTTCATATCACACGTGGAAACGAGTGTGCTTGCGGCTGCCTGGCACACACACGCGCGCACATCCATGCAACGCAACAGACCGGGTGAATCTGTCCTTTCTGGCCTCCCTGTCAACCCACCTGTGGCAACGGGGTATTCCTCCTCCTCTTCCTCCTCTTCCTCCTCTTCCTCCTCTTCCTCGTCCTCCTCAAAGGATTCGTAGTCCTCGGCCATCTCCGCCTGTCGCTTCTTGTCCTCCTCCTCGCGCTCCTCCTGCTCCGCCCGCGCCGCCTCAGCTTCCTCGGCTAGCTTGCTCAGACGCTCGATCTCGCCGGAGATCTTGGCGCCCAGAGCCGCCAGCTCGGCAGCACTGCTCTCGTTGAGGCGCAGGTCGCCGTTCAGGGCGACCTGGTCAGCCAGGCGCTCATTGTCGGCCTCGAGGGCACGCATGGCCTCCTGCAGCGCCTGGACCTTGCCCTCCTGCTCGGCCATGGTAGCGTCCTGCTCCCTGACGCATGTATCGGCATGGATGAAACGACAACCAATATGAGAATGGATGGTTCGGTCGCCATTGTGTTTGTATGTGGAGAGGGGTGTACTTACTTGAGTCTCTGTTGCTGTGTGCCGATGAGCTGCTGCTGCTTGCCGATGAGCTGCTGCTGCTCCTCGAGGCCGCGGCTGGCCTGATCGAAACAAAACGACAAAGACGAAGGAATTCCCTGGTTGTCGTGATTTTGCTTTCTCCCTCCCCTGCCCCTCTCTCCCCTTGGTTGGCGATACTTACCGATTGGAGAGCAGCAACGGTCTTGAGGTACCGCAACTCCCACAAACTGGCGGACTCGATGAGGCAACTCTGCGCCTTCCACACCGAGCTCACGCTGTGCACGTCCACCCACGTAATGTTGTCTAGGGCGCTCGACTGCAGATCGGCCAGGCAGTCCTTGAGCTCCGAAAACGAAAACTCACACGCTGACATGGGAAAGCAAAACGTGTGCAGGGTTCATCGTCTCTCTGTCGGTGCGTGTCGATGGAATACGAACCATGATATGCCGTGTTGCGGGATGCGATGTCGAAGACTCCAATGATGGGCTCGCATTTGTTGTCTGCGTACTTGAACGATGTGATCTGCATGATCTGCAAACACGGAACCAAGAGCCACACACACAGCACACCACACCATCACACATGGCCCGCTCACCCATCACCCTCGCCATATGCACACATACCGTCTGGCGTCCGTCTTTGTAGGCCTTGGCCAGCCGCTCTCCGTTCTCAATGCTACGAGGTGAGCCACGCTCCTGACGTGACACAAAACACGGCAGCCGATGCACAGTGCGTGCGTATCCCTCCTCCCTTCTCCCCACCTCGACAGGTCCCAGTGTGATCTTGTCACCGACGTTGCTGGGGAACAGCACACTGAGCAGGTCTCTGTCGACGACGGCAAGCAGGATGGCGTCCTGCTTGATGTGGTAGTCCTTCAGGATCTTGGTGTGTTCCAGCTGATGGATGGATGGATGGATGGTTGGAATGCAGACGGACGTGATGTACCGGTTTGCTGTGGTAGGTGAGGCAGAGTGGAAGTGCCGCGATGGCACCGCTGCACCCGTACATGCGCAGCACGTGGCTCACCTGCACGACACCAAACACACATCCATCCGTGAGGTGAGCGGAACAATGAGTGATGCGGAATCATGGATGAGCCTGCAACGAGTGATGCACTTGTGTTCTCACCGTGGCATCTTCTTCCACGTGCAGCTCGACGGCACGAGCACCGCAGTGATCCAACACAACAAACAACCGCATGCTGCTACACTCCACCACCAATACTGTTGCGGCACCCTTCCAGTTTTCCGGACGAAAGATGCGAGCTCAGTTTTGCCCACTGTCGCCCACGGCGTCTCAAGCCTCTGTTTTGCTCCACGAACAGATGGCGCAAGCAATGACTTCCCTCGGCGAGAATTGGAGACGGGACGAGAAATTCGAGATTCGAGACAGAAATTTCGTCCCGTTTCTCACAATACCCGTCCGCTCGGCTTCTCAGCCTCATTTCGGCTACAGATGCCCCGATTCTTGTTGTTTTCATCCGCTTTTTGGCTCGTGTGGTCCGCCCCATCATCCTCTACCCATCCCAACTCGTCCGGATGAAAACCGACCCTTCCTTCCTCCGCGCCGTGCCACGAGCGAGGCCTCCGCCGGTGGCGCCCTGCCGTCTTCTGAACAGCTGGCGACTCCCCGACACCTGTCTGGCGTCAACTGAGTGCGCCGACGCCTTCCCTTGTCCTCAAAACATCCTCTCAGGTGAGTACACGTCTCATTGTCTCTGTGTTGGGTGGTGACGGTATGGCATGTGCATGATGTTCAAGGGTGACTGCACAGTCCGTTTCATTCCTGTGGTGATCTCACTGTGCCCTGTCGGCATGCTTGTGTGCAGATGATGGAATTTTGGTTCTTTCTCCTCATTGCCGTCTCTTTTTCCCGACGGAGTCCTCAACAAGTGAGTTCATGTGTGTGGTGACGTGGTGTGGTGCGCTTGTGTGCGGTGATGCGAATGACGCCTGCACATGAAATTAGGAGCCCGTCGCCTTTGGCCACACCTCACGTGTGTGGTGACTTGGCCATGGACTTGATGAGTGGTTGTCGCCTGCGGCGATGGTGGTGTGGTGTATGGATGGTGTGATCATGTCATTCCCTTGGCCAACTCTGTCTGTGTGCAGATGATGGAATTTTGAATTTTTCTCCTAATGGCCGTCTCCTTTTCTCGACGGAGTCCTCAACAGGTGAATGGAGTATTCCAACTATTCAATAAATCAGGTGTTGGGAGTGCACTTACTTTGCCTTTGCTGCTTCACAGACAACTCTTTTCATTCCTGGAAGAGAAACAGGAAGCCGGTAAGCGGAACAAACGAGAAAAGTTGAGCATATTCTGTGTGTAGCGCCGCCGTCGACGACGTCCGCGAAAGTTACCCCCCCATCGTCTCCCTCCTCACCTGTTGATCGATGCCGATCGCCTCTTCGCCTCATCGCCCCATGGCCTTCTACACTTCAATGAAATGGTAACGAAAGCCGGCCCCGACTTGTGGATGCGGATCGACGCCACGGCAACAAACACCCCCCCACCGACGGCCCTCTCCTTTTCTCCTCAATGAAAACCATCAAACCAACAAACTCCTCCGCTCCTCCACACACAGATGCATCGCATAGTTATCAAATAGAGAATGGAATACCAAAGGCAGCAAACGTGTATGTATGTGTATGTGTAGCTAGCTAGCTCTTGTTAGGTTGTTGTTTGTGAGGCTTTTGTGTGTTGTTTGTTGCAACCTTGGGGCCGGAGACAGACAGACAGACGGGCGGGCTGTCTTCCTTCCCTCGTCGTGGTATGGCGGCTTACCCAACGCGCAGGTACGCATGTAAAGACAGACAGGAGACAGAGGGCTTGTTACATCTCATATCTCTTCCACTCTTTGTCTGTCTGTCTGTCTGTCTCTGCTTGTCTCTCTGTCTGGCCTGCTCGTAGACGCAGGCGCCCAAGCCCTCCTCCTCCTCATCTCTCTCCCGATCGACGCCCATCGTCTCATCGCCCGCCCGCCTCATCGCCTTCTACGCTGCAAACAAATGGTAACGAAACCCGGCCCCGACTTGTGGACGCGCATCGACGCCACGGCAACATAGCAACAAACACCCTTCACCGACGACCTTCATTCTCCCTTGATTCGCCCTTTATCATCAAATCATCAATCCAGCGAACTCCTCCGCTCCTCCACAGACAGGCAGACAAACCCATCGCATAAACATAAACATAAAATAGAGAATGCTTAGAGTAGAGACCGACAGCATACGTGTGGATCTATGCGTACGTATGTATATGTGTGTGTCTGTTGTGTGTAGCAAGCTAGCTCCTGTTTGTTTGTTGGTTGTGAGGCTCTTGTTTGTCGTTTGTTGCGGCCGTAGACAGACAGACAGACAGGCGGGCTGTCTTCTTCCTTCCTTGCTTGCTGGTTTGGTTCGTTGGTTCGTATTAGGACAGCGGCTGAGTTACCTACCTTGGCGCAGGTACGCACGCAAGAAGAGAGAGGGAGGGTGGCGTCTTCGACTGTGTTCCTCACATCTTTTCCACTCTCTCTTTGTCTGTGTGTGTCTGTGTCTCCTGTCTCTCTGTCTGGCCTGCCGGCTCGTAGATGCAGGCAGGCCGGCCGCTATGTGTGGACGAGGCCCGCACTTTGTCGATGTGCGTGTGTGTATGTGTGTGCAGGTGTGCGTTCGACCATCGACAAGGCAATGGAGCTCTGCGAGAAAATCAATGCGGGCGGCCGGATCGAAACAGAAGGTGAGCAACTGACACACACATCCATCCATCCATCCCTCTCCCTCTCCCTCTCTCCCTCTGTGTGTGTGGGATTAGAGGGCGGCGTGGGCCCGGTCCTTCGGGCGGCGGTCCCCCTCCCCCTCCCCACAGCGGCGGGCCAGGCTACTACATCCAGGGACACTACATACATCTCGGGGTGCGGAAGGTAAGCAGGCGGGCCACGAAAGCGGGCAGATGGGCGGAAGAGATAGATCTCTGTCGGTGCGGGCGATGTGGACGTCATGTGTGCGTCCATTGGCTGGTTGCATCGTGCAGTTTGATTTGCGTGTCATAGTGCCGTTGGTGAGGAGCTCCATCTTGGTGCGGCAATGTCACCATGAGATCTCTGTCTTTGTTGCAACCCCTGCAGGACAGGGCGCACATAGCTACGACGCAGATTCTCAAGGACGTAAGACCACACGTCGCACCGACCAGCCAGCTGAGAGCCGCAGTGCGCATGTGGTGTCATGGGTCTCTCTGTGTGTGTGTGTGTGTATGTGTACTTCTGTTGAACAGGGTTATCCGGTAGGTGGGCGAACGCATCCACCCACCTATCGATCCGCCAAAGCGGCTCGCTCACATGGATTATATCCATGCATGCCATGGCAGATCGACTACGTCAACCAACCCATCGACGACCTCATCAATATTGATGGGTGGATCAAGGTGGGAAGGAGGGGTGAAGAAAGCATTTCGGTCATTGAGGCAGGCCATGGACAATGACCCGTTCTCTGTCAGCCGTATCTGAGTTTCGATAGCCGTGTAAGCAAGCCACACACACCCTACCCTACCCTACACACACATGCGATGCGCACCGCACACGACGGGTGGCTGGATGACCGCATTGTGCTGTGTGCTGTGTGTTGTGTGTGTTGTTGCAGCGCACCCAGTTCATGTATTTGCGTCCCGACGTACGTAATGGATGGACGGCCAAGAGCCAGCCAGCCACTAACCAACGCCCACCCACATACCCACACCAGTGACACCACCCACCTCAAAACAGACTGACTGCCTGACTGCCTGATGGATGGATGGATGGATGTGTGTGTGTGATGGATGGATGCGTTCAGGGGAGCCTCATTCCTGCCCCCGGGCTGCCTGGTGCGCAGATGGGAACGACAACACACACACGCCATGATGGATGGACGACACACACGTACATGCGTCCTGTGTGTGCCTTCATCAGTTGTCGGCATGTACCACCACCAGGGGGCACCCAACTCGGCTGGACACGTGAGCACCCGCCACACACACAGACACAGCTACCCGAATCTCTACACATCACACCACAGCACATATCTCTCTCGGCTCTCTGTCTGTCCGTCGGTCCGTTGGTGTCATCTGACATGCAGGGTTCGAACACTCAGGGCGGTGCTGGCGGTGCTACTGGTGGCAACGCTTCTGCCCCCGCGGCTCACGGCAACACGACTCAGGTGAACACCCGGCACACACACAGACACAGCTACCCGAATCTCTACACATCACACCACATCACATATCTCTCTCGGCTCTCTGTCTGTCCGTCGGTCCGTTGGTGTTGTCTGACATGCAGGGGTTGAACCAGCAGGCTGCCGGCACCAACACGGGTACGGGAAGGTCGCACGTCTGTATGTATGTATTTATGTATGCTGATGCTCTCCTTCACGCACACACACTGGTGTGGGATGACGTGTGGTGAATGCAGCTCCTCCGGCTGTGGCCAGTGCTGAGGGCGGCGCTGCCCCGGCCCCTCAGGACAACAAGGACGACAAGGCCGAGGTACGTGTTTGGCGCACTCACATGTGTACCCATCCATCCATCCACACTGCTGCCTGTGTGTCTGTGTGTCTGTGTGTGCTGCCGTGCGCCAGACGAAGGAGGTTCTGATCCTTTCTTCTGTTTGCGATGTATCCCAACCCTCGTTTTGCCACGCTCGATCTCGAGTACCAGGTGAGCGGCTGCCGTGGGTGGTGAAGGGAGATTCATTCCTGGCCATTGGCTCTCGTTTGCCGGCTCCCCGCAGATCGACCACCCCAACTCCGTCAGGATCCACCGCACCCTGGGCGGCACTCCCGCCGTAAGCGGCAGATCTCTCGACTGACCGGATGGATGGATGGATGGATCCATGTGTGTGTGTGTGTGTGTGTGTTTGCGGCCCCTTCTGCCGTCCCACAACCCCATAACACCGTCACATCTACAACCAGGTAGGTGGGCTCGGGGCGCCACGGCCAGAGAGATCTATGGGCAAGGAAGCGAGGAGAGGGATCTATGGGCAAGGAAGCGAGGAGAGGGAGGGAGGGAGGGAGGGAGGGACACAGCACATGGTGGGGTGGGAGGGGAGGGGAGGGCAATTCGGGATTTCACACTCCTTTTTCCTTTGTCCTTTTGGGATGGTCAGGACAGTTTCAACTCGTCTCGCGCGGCACACCAGGCGGCTCAGGGTGGTGGCGGCCGGGGGGGCCGGGGCCGGGGCCGAGGGCGTGGTGGTGGGCGCGGGCGTGGTCGCGGTGCGGTGCCCAGTGTGAGTGTGGCTGCGCCGTCTGCTCCAAGTGGTGGTGGTGGTGGTGCGTCTGCTGCGGGTGCTGGTGGTGGCGCGTCGGGTCTGAGTGCGTCAAGTGCGTCGAATGCGGCGGCTGCCGGTGCGTCTGGTGCTGGCGGCGCGAACCCTTCCCGGTTCCTTGTAGCTAACGTCTGTCTGTGAGTAAGCGTATGTTTAAATAGTAAGGCCGCCCTTCTACCGTCCGGCGAGGTCATGGCCAGTGGCGCGCGAGGGGACCAAGGCAGCCGCGGGCCAGGTGGTAACAAGGGCGGCGGCGGTGGCTGCGGCGGCGGCAACCATCGGGTAAGCGGGCACACACATCAGCCGTCCGTGGATGCTGCAACAATGAGGATGGATGGATGGATGGGTGCTGCAGATCCGGAGGACGGATGAGCCGTCAGACTCAGTGGACCAATACAAGGACGACTTCATCCGTGT
>CDMY01000859.1:75746-112729 GCA_001179505.1 Vitrella brassicaformis | reverse complement strand
GGGTCTGGAGGTGGGTGGAATGGATGGGAGGGAGGGAGGGAGGGAGGGAGGGACACAGCACATGGTGGGGTGGGAGGGGAGGGGAGGGCAATTCGGGATTTCACACTCCTTTTTCCTTTGTCCTTTTGGGATGGTCAGGACTCCTACAACTCGTGTCGCGCGGCACACCAGGCGGCTCAGGGTGGTCGCGGCCGGGGGGGCCGGGGCCGAGGGCAGCGCCGCGACAGTGGTGCTGGCGGGCGTGGGCGTCGTCGCGGTGCGGTGCCGAGTGTGAGTGTGGCTGTGCCGTCTGCTCCCAGTGGTGGTGGTGGTGGTCGTTTTTCTCCCTTCTTCGTTTCAAAGGCCGCGTAAGAAAGCCTCGAGCCGCGCGGCGCGAACCCTTCCCGGTTCGTTCTAGCTAGCGTCTGTCTGTGAGTAAGCGTATGTTCAAATAGTAAGGCCGCCCTTCTGCCGTCCGTCGAGTCATGGCCAGCGGCGCGCGAGGGGACCAAGGCGGCAGCGGGCCAGCTGGCAAGAAGGGCCGCAACCATCAGGTAAGCGGGCACACACATCAGCCGTCCGTGGATGCTGCAACAATAAGGATGGATGGATGGATGGGTGCTGCAGATCCGGAGGAAGGATGAGCCGTCAGACTCAGTGGACCAATACAAGGACGTCTTCATCCGTGTGTCGCAGAAGGTTTTGAGATCTCTGACCGACGAGATGAGATCCATGAGATGCTGCACGCACGTTGCCCTTGATGGCCTTGATGGATTCAGAATGACGACCAGCAACTGCAGATCACGAAGATCGGAAGCGTAAGCAAACCAACACGCATACCAACAGCACCTCACCATTTGCAATGGAATGGATGGATGGATGGATCCCTGTTCGTGTGTGTGTGTGTGTGCATATGTCACACGTCATGTGTGTTGGTGGCGCCTCCCTCCCTCCCTCCCTCCTTGCCTGCCTGCCTGCCTGCCTGCCTGCCGTGCACCCAACCACACAGGGCCGATATGTAGTGAGTGGGATATGGCGGGTCCACATGGAGCCTCTCACACCACACCACACACCACACCACACCGCACTACGCCTCCCCTCCCCTCCCCTGTATGCAGACAACGAACTTCGTCGGCCTGGCCAAGCTACACCCGGTCTTGAAGGACCTAGGGCTGGAAGTGAGCGGGAGGGAGGGAGAGGGGGAGGGAGGGAGGGAGGAAGGGAGGGAGAAAGGGAGAAGACCTTACTTATCGCATTTCCTCCTTTCTTCCTTGTGCTATGTATGTGGTTGCTTTGCCAGGGCGAGTTCACCGTGCTCCCTGCTGACGGGGTGAGAGATGGATGGATGGATGGATGGGTACGACAAGTCGGTCGAATGTGTGGTTGTCACGGGCTTCTCAGGCGGACGCTGTTCAGGAGCGCAACCCCACCATCCCTCAGAACTACCCGAACCCGCTCACGAACCGTCAGGTACGCGGCCACGCCACACCCCCATACACACAGACCCTTACATACAATGACGACCGTCTTGTCTTGTGTTGCCTTGTGTTGTCTTGTGTCGTGTTGTGTCAGGTACGTGTGTGTCCGTACGTGCAGTCCGTTCAGCCAGCGCAGCTCACCACACACAACACACTGCCACCCCGACCACAGAAAGACAGACAGACAGACAGACGGGGTCACTCAGTGTTGTCCTCTCTCTTGTCTTTTGTATTGTGTGTATGTTCGAATGTAGGTGATGAGTCTGTCTGTTCGGCTGGTTCGGCTGGCGGCGCGAGAAAGACGCCTACGCAATACGTTCGAGAAGAGCGCAGCACTAAGGTGAAAAAAAAGCAATGACACTGAGTCAAAACTGGCTGAGAGCGTTGTCTCCATGGCGTGTGTCTGTCAGATCGCTGTTTACATTTTATATTTGTGGATCTCATTACTCGGAGCTCTGCCACCCGCGCCGTCTGCCACCCGGGGAGCCCTGGACCGCGACGCCCTCTGCCCAGACGGCATTTAGAAAAAATGATCCCCAGGACGTGGGCGATATCTGGAGGGTATGACCTGCAAAATACTGTGCGACGTCGTCACGGTAAGAGTAACGGCACGCCACACGCGTGAGTTGCACCATGCGCATGGTCCGTTGTCGTTTCTTTCAGACGGCCACCTACTTGGAAGAGCTGCTGCAGGTCAAAATCGCATTCGAGCTGATTGTGAGAGTAAGTCACCGGACGATGAATTGGCCGGGGGCTGTCTGAGGCTTCTTGTCCGTTCGTGTGCAGAAGAAGATTCCTTCGCACATAGCCCTGATGATGCGCAAGGCGCTGGTGCTCACCAATGTGTTTCCGGAGTTAGACCTCGAGGTAAGTGGAGGGGAGGAGAGGGGAGGAGAGGAGAGGACCTCTGCACTCACATACATACATCGTTCTTTGTGTGTGTTCTTGTTTGGCTGCATGGCTGGCTCCTCTCTCAGTCTGACTTCGTTGTGACGCGGGTGGGTCAGAGACAAGGAGACGACACACACCCATACACACCCACACAGACCACACTGTGTTGTGTTGTCTTGTCTTGTCTTGTCTTCTTGTTGTGTGCGGGTGGTGTGTGTCAGGTACGTGTCACCAATGTGTTTCCGGAGTTAGACCTCGAGGTAAGTGGAGGGGAGGAGAGGAGAGGACCTCTGCACTCACATACATACATCGTTCTTTGTGTGTGTTCTTGTTTGGCTGCATGGCTGGCTCCTCTCTCAGCCTGACTTCGTTGTGACGCGGGTGGGTCAGAGACAAGGAGACGACACACACCCATACACACCCACACAGACCACACTGTGTTGTGTTGTCTTGTCTTGTCTTGTCTTGTTGTTGTGTGCGGGTGGTGTGTGTCAGGTACGTGTGTACGCTATGGGTGCATCCCACTCACTTCATCACACATCCCACTAACCAACACAACACACCAAGCCACACCGACAAACCAACACACCACACCAATGGTCGCTGATGTGGTCCCTTCAGGTCGGTGGCCGTGGCCGTGGCGGTGGCGGTGGCGGTGCGTCTGCTGCTGGGCGTGGCGGCGGCGGCGGCGGTGCTGCTGCTGCTGCTGCTGCGTCTGGTGCGTCTGCTGCTGGGCGGGGCGGCGGCCGTGGCCGTGGCAACAACACGGTACACACACAGACACACACACACACACAGACACACACACACAGAGAGAGAGAGGGGGAGGGGTGCAAGACCCGCATACACATCTCACTCATTTAATTGCCCGTCTATCTGTGTGTGTGTGTGTGTGTGTGGTGCTGGTTGTGTCGTTCGGTGACGGTATACATCCCATGCCTGCAGGCCGGTAAGCAGCCACAGACCAAGAAGGAGGCCGCCGCACCCTCCACACCCACACTAAAGACCAACACACAGCAGCAGACACACACCGGCAACGGCGAGACCGCTGCGCCCGTCAAATAGCAGCAGTCCGCAGCGCCGCCACCACCACCATGACGGACCACTTCATCCTTGGCCACTATGTGGTGTTGGGCGTGTCGCCCTTTGCGAGTAGGGAGGAGATCAAGGCGGCGTACAAGAAAGCAGCTTTCTGGGTAAGCGGAGCGATGCATTGCATGCTGGAGGGATGATGTGACGTGCGGATGCGTGTGCATGGGTGTGTTGCACTGCAATGGGTGTGCTGTCATTAATGGGATTCGATGCAGGCGCATCCTGATAGGGGTTTGTGAAGGACGGCTACATGTTTGACTACGTCAAGCAGGCCAGGGATGTCCTTCTGGACGACGAGAGGCGCCGGGAGTACGACGAGGGGCCGGTAAGTAAGTGGGCCATGCACGTGGGTCGTTAGTTAGTTAAGTACACGACCGTGTCCATGTGGCTCGTGATTGACTGCAGGGCGTGTGTGAGGAGGACGCCAGAAGGTCACCTTCTTGTGGCGGAGAGAAGTCATCGAGGCAACAAGGAATAAATCTCTGGTGTTCTCTTTTCTGTGGCTGGGTGGTGTGTAGATCGCTGGCTACATTTTATATTTGACCGACCGATGACGGCCATTCGATCGCACTGCCTTGCCCAAAATGATCTGCAAATGGTACGTGAGCTGTCGAAATATACTATTGTACTGATCAAGTCCCGTGTCGTGTCTCGTGTCTGTGTCTACAGATGGATCGCCGTCCTACCTACTTGGTCCACGTCTCCCGGCGGCCAGCCAGGTACGTAATTGAGGGAGAGGGGAAGACGCTACAGGCATTTATTTCATCGTGTCTCTTCTCGTCTGTTTGTTGTGTAACGCATATTTGGCCGCTTCGGCGGCCATCGAGGCTGAGACGTCTGTTGGGCAAGGTGCCCGACGACTATGGACCCACAGAGCAAGAGAAGACCCCACGACCAACCAGGTGCGTCTGATGCACATTCATCCGTGTGTTCGTGTGTGGGTGCGTCTGCAGCTGTCCGATTTACAGAAGCACTTCGACATGAGAGCCGCCGGGGAGGAGAGGCGGCGGGAATATGACGAGGAGCTGGTGAGAAAGTGGGGCATGCAATGCACGTGGGTCGATAGTTTATCACACAAAAAAAAGGAGGGTGACGCACGGGATGTCCATTCCCCTCTTTGGTCTGTGTGTGCGTATGCTGTGTGGCTCGTGATTGATGCATCCGTCCTGCCTGCAGGGCGTGTGTGAGAAGAACATACCGCCACAAGGCCACCTACTTGTGGCGGAGAGAGGTCATCGAGGACTTGCCGGTAAGTTCAGACAGACTGCCTCAAATCAGTGAAGGAATATATGACGCACACACCCGTACACATACGCACTACACACACATTCTTCTCCACATGTCTGTCTGTCTGTCTTTGTCTGCTGCTGCTGGGTGGGGCGGCGGCCGAGGCGTGTCGGCTGCTGGGCGGGGCGGCGGCCGTGGCAACAACACGGTACACACACCCACACACACACACACACACACATACAGAGAGAGAGAGAGAGAGAGGGGGAGGGGTGCAAGACCCGCATACACATCTCACTCATTTAATTGCCCATCTGTTTGTCTGTGTGTCTGCGTGTCTGTGCGGTGCTGGTTGTGTCGTTCCGTGATGGTATACATCTCATGCCTGCAGGCCGATACGCAGACACACATTCAGTCAGTGCACAGAGAGAGAAAACGTCCATGTACACCCACCCACTGTCACCTCTCTCTCTCTGTGTGGATGCGTGGCTGCAGCCCCGCCCAACTCGAGCGGCGTGCCGGACAACGTGCGTGAGGCAGAAAGGCCCCCTCCCCCCTGACCCACACACCCACACCCACACCACAGACAGAGAGCAGAGAGCAGAGAGGGGGGGAGAGAGGGCGTGCAGTGCACCACCACCCACACTGTCTATGTGTGTGTGTGTTTGTGTGTGTGTGCGGATGGCTGTTGACTGAATGCAGGACGACGAGGAGATCCGCGACACAGGGCACGGGGACCGCCTACGGCGCCACCTGGGGGAACATCCAGTACCAGTGACTACAAATGTGCGCCATACTGGTACTGGCGCACATTGGTAGTACAAGGCGGCGTACAAGAAATCACGTTTCTGGGTAAGCGGAGGGGCGCATGGCTGGAGGGATGATGTGACGCGGATGGCGCCGTGCGTGTGCATCGCTCGGTGTGTTGCAATGGGTGTGCTGTCATTGATTGCATTCGATGCAGGCGCATCCTGATAGGGGTTTCTTGAAGGACGGCTACATGTTTGGGTACGTCCAGGAGGCCGGGGCCATTCCTCATGGACGAGGAGAGGCGGCGGGAATACGATGAGCTGGTAAGTAATTGGGCATGCACGTTGGACGCAGGGAAACTTGTTTGTGTTCCTGTAGGGTGTGCGCGAGGAGTGCCGCCACCTCAATATCCCCATTTGAAGAGATGAGGTGTCTCGGCAAATGCAGGTGAGTGCACACAGACTGAAATGAATGAAGGAAGGAATGAGTGCATGCCCAGTGTGCTGGCCCAGTGCTCCCCCCAATTTGCGGCCCTGTACAGAGCCAGGGCAGAGGTGCGTGCTGGTCTGCGGCAGAGGGGTGTGCTGGTGGGCAAGGGCCAGAACGAGGCCATCTGGCTGGGTAGCCGGCTACCGTCCATGCCGCGGGCCTGCTGCTGGTGCACTCGGTAGCGACGCGCGGCCGCACCATCATGAGGCCCCTCACGGCCGGCGCAGAGCAGCACCCCTTGGTTGAGAGCGAGAAGGAGATGCGGGCGGTGTCGGGCAAGGTGTCGGGCACGGGGAGAGAGGACTTCATCGAAGATGATGGTCACCCCATCAAGCTTGACGGCACCCCCGACAGCCCCCTCGACGAGATCATCGACACCCCCGGCCTCGACTTCGCCAAGAAGTGGCGGGACGGCATGTGCGCCATAGCTGCCAAGGGGACCAACTTCCACGAGGAGCACCGCGGCACACTCAAGGAAGTCGAGACCAGGCTGTTTGAGCAGCTGCACAAGCTGGAGGCCCCCGCCCTCCAGCTTCTCGAGCCAAGCACCCGCCGCACCCAGCAGGACCACCCAGCCGCAGCAGCACAGCCACCACAGCCACCACACATCGCCCATGGCCATCACCGAGAGGAGGGGGAGAGAGAGGAGGACGAGACGACAGTCCACCCACAGCCGCAGCACCAGGGGAAGGAGATGGAGGCGGTCGCAGTCGTGGCGGTGCCCGAGGAGCCCTGTGTCAGCCGCAGCCCCAGCCAGCCCCATCATACAGACACAGCCGCAGCCACATTCGAGCAGGACAGCACCACAGAGCCCGACGACGTGCCTGAGGACCCCTTCCCACAACGGCCACACGCCAGCCCCGCGCGCACTGCCATGGCCCTGCAGCCATCCGCACCCCTTGCCCCTGAACAGCCGTCTGGCGACGTCGATGATGTCATCGACGTGGTTGACGAGGACGAGGACCAGCACGGCGACGCAGCACCACCACCTGCCCCAACGCCTACCCCACCCGCACACACCCCATCGCTGCCATCCCCGCTGCCCTTTGTCAAGGACACGCGCGGCACCCGCATCCCGGCGCACAACGTGCCCTACCAGCCGGGGGCGTCAAGTACGTGAGCGTGGGCGGCCACCACGTTCGCGAGGGCTGGGTGCTCAATGGATGGATGGATGGATGGCAGCCGAGCGTTGCCTACCCGGGTCTCTGGGAGGTGCGCTCGGCCCACCAGGACCTCGTCATGCGGAGCTGGGCGGCACTCACCGACCTCAAGGAGGGCGCCGAGAGGGTCGGCAAGGGCATCGCCAACGCCATCGCAGGGCTGTTCGGCCAATGAGGAGGAGGGAGGAGGAGGGAGGGGGGGGAATGGCGGACAGGGAGAGAGACAGATAGGGGAGAGAGGCACAGGCAGGCGCATGCCACTGATAGATAGCGGAGCGAGCAGAGAGACAGATAGGGGAGCGAGCGCGGAGCGAGCAGAGAGACAGATAGCGGAGCGAGCAGAGAGACAGATAGCGGAGCGAGCAGAGAGACAGATAGCGGAGCGAGCAGAGAGACAGATAGGGGAGAGAGGCACAGGCAGGCGCATGCCACTGATAGATAGCGGAGCGAGCAGAGAGTTGCGTTGGTCCGTTCTTTAGGGGCCTCCTGCCGCCCCCAGCCTCGCCACACACACCCACACCAGCACCAGCGCATACACTCACAGCACATCTCCCCCGCCATCCCCTCAAGGACGTCGAAGGACGGCCTCTTTGGTTGCTCGCCATGTGCAGTGGGAATGCAGCCGAGAAGGAGACATGACGAGACATGTTTGTGATGTGCTTGGTGTGTCTGCAGATCGTTGTCTACATTTTATATCTCGAAGTCTCATATTCCACCACCTTCGCTCGCGTCCTTGACCACTTCAGTGACCAAGCTGTCGAGGTGGCTGGCCAGATTGGGCCATCTAGGGCCACACCGACTTCAATACCATCGAGGACCCCCTCTTCGCCGCGCTCGAGCAGCTCAAGCTCGCCACCCTCCTGCCCACCTGCTGCTGTGTGACGACAGAGGTGAGATGGAAAGAGACACAGTAGAAGATTGCCGTACGGAGACATGGTCTTGATAATGTATGTGTGTCTTCAGATTGTTGCCTACATTTTATATCCGGCGGCCTCTTCCCTCTACATTCCGTTTTCACTGCCTTGTCGGCCCAGCTCGAGATAGCCGCAGTCGGTCCCGCGTATTCGCATTACCGCATCCGTCGAAAGGACAGTAAGCCTTACGAGTGCGGCAACTGGTCATCCTTACGAGAGTATGGCACTCGGTGTGTGTGTGCGCAGCCGTACAACATTTGACCAGTTGCCGCCCGCCTTTCAACAGCTGACCCGCAGAGCGACGTCGACCCACGACTCATCAAGGTGTGTACACGCTCACACACACTCCCCCCACCCCACCCCACCCGGCCCCCAGCACATGTGTCGGTCCTTGTCCTCTGTGCGTGGTTCATCCAGTCACACACAGACAGGAAGTTTGTGTCCACGCCGCTCTCCCACACGCTTCATCGACCAAGCAGATGCCCTGCTGCACCTCAGGACACGCAGCTTTTGCGGACACGGACAGGCCACCAAAGGCAACAACTGCATCCGTCCACGTGTGTTCTCGTGTCGGTGTGTGTCAGGGAACCATTGATAATGGCCCTCATAACGAGGCCGCGGTGGCGCTATGTATGGTGCCCGAGGAGAGGATAATACATACTCTTGGAAGAAAGGAGAGGATAATACATATACCATCGTCATGCCCGTCAACTTAGGGCGTCTTTCTTGCTTTTGCTTTTTAGATAACACAAATACGCTCAACGAAGCCGACGTGCAGTAGACGCTCACCATTGGCCGCCCCGTCCGACCCCAGGACCTACCCTCTACACCACCGGCGAGTGAGTGCATACCCTACCCGTCACATCTCATCGCAGATGAAGTCATTCATGGCCCGTGTTTGTCTGCTGCAGCACCCCCGACGCACGCATACAGATCCCCTCACTCATATTACTTTATCAAGCTCTCCCCCCCCCTCCCCGCGCACAAGAGAGCAAAAGGTGCTCTCGCGGCCGATCGATGCGTACACATGTGTGTGGGGGAGTGTGGATGTATGGGTATGGATCCACTTGTCTTGTCCTCAGGGGCTGTACACACATTGATGAAGCCACCCACAACATTTGGATACGTCCCCGTCGGCTGCCTGGCTGAGTGGGTGGGCATACTGCAGCAGACGGGCAAACAAATCACAGGCACCCGGCTGCTTTACAAGTAAGGAGGCAACGGATGGAGAGGAGTCTGTCACCTGCTGCTTTGTGTGGGCGGCTGGCTGCAGGGCTACGGTGGACGGCTTCGAGTTCACCGACATGCTCACCCGCTTGGGCGATGCGAGCTGCCTGCTGTTCCTCACCCGGAGCAATGGAGGCATGCACGGCTGCTTCATCGACGACAGCATCCAGCCGCCCCTACTTCCACACTCTCACGCGGCCACCGACCACCACTTCACGGTAGACGCCCTGGTCTTCAAGGCACCTGGCCCCTCCCACCCCATCTTCCAATCCCCGGCCGTCACACCCCAGTGTGTCAGTGTCTCGCCAGCGGCCGATGGCATGTCAATGGGCGGCCAAGCTGAGAGTGGGCCGGTCGGTCGCGGCCAATTCGGGAGTGGCTGGGGCTGTGGACGCCCGCCCTTGTGGGGCAGGTGCAGGAAGCGACGGATGGACGGTGCTGTGTGCGGGTGAGATGGGAGGAGACGACAGCAGCGGAAGCCGGGGCCGGGGGGTGCCAGATAAATGAGTTTCTTACGAACGAGGTAGAGGTCTTCACGCTGCTGTAGACAGAAGGGCCAAGATGGTGCACAAGCGATGTCATGTATGTCGACGCCCCTCATGGCCGGCGTCAAATTGGTGTGTCTGCAGATCGTTGCCTACATTTTATATCTCGAAGTCTCATATTCCATCACTTTCGCTCGCGTCATTGATTACTTCAGTGACCAAGCTGTCGAGGTGGCTGACCAGCTGTCGAGCAGCGGAAGCAGCACGAGCAACAGCCACCATACGGCGCCCCATGTACGTAGACAGACAGACAGACAGACAGGCAGGCATACAGCACAGCAGAGAGGAGAGACAGACAACTGACGCACCAGCCGCTCACCGTCACCGTGTTTGTCTGTTGGTTGTGTGTGTGATGTATGCAAAGGCAGCAGGCTCGTATGGGGTCTGGTGGATATGGAGGGCCTTTCGTGGTGCGTATGGCGGCTACGTACTGGCAGGCAAGCGCGTCAATTGTCGACGCCGTGCCCTTCACTACTGCAGGGCCATGGCGCCAAACACGGCTAACTTCAATGGCAACCATGGCGGCTACGCGTACCTCAAGACGGTAGGAAGATTTTGGGAGATCTGTGGTTGGTTTGATCGCCATTTTCCTCTGCTTTGTGTGTGATGGATGGCCGCATTTCGACCACTGAAAAAACATCTGGCGGCTACACGTAGGTCGGTGCACAACACGTTGGCGCTTGCGAGAACCTGCCCAGTGCTTGAACAAATCCGGCAAAATACTCAAGGTCATGGATGGATGGATGGATGGAACAGACAGACAGACAGACAGACAGACAAGCGCATGCCCTCATGACACACACGACACAACCAACCAACCAACTAACACAGAGACGGTGTGTCTGTGTGTCTGTGTGTGTGGTTCAGGACGGGGCTGCTAGCGGTGCGGGTGGCCCGGTGCACGCCGTAGGTGACGGGGCTGTGGTTGAGAGAGTCTCCGAGACGACGGTGCCGTCACCTGTACTCAACCCCCGCACTGACGGTATGTACGCAGACATAGAAAGGCAGGGCAAGGTTGCCACACCACACTGGACAGACAAACATTGCATTCACTGACTAATGAATGAATGAATGCAGGTGGTGGCGGTGCCGTTGTCGGTGTCGGTGTCGGTGTGGGTGGTGGCACTCAGCTCAAGGTACACGATACCAAAAATCTCCAGGTAGTGCGCACACACACGTAATTGCCGGCAGTGCTGTTGTGTGTCGCAATGGGTGTGTCGGGCCGTGTGGGTCAGGCTGCAATGGGTGCGGCCATGTCTAAGGGTGTTGATGTTGGTGTTGGAGTCGCTGGGGCCGCCCCGGTGTCCAAGATGCCCGTGTTGCAGGGACCGTCTGCCAGCCAGGTACAGTACGCCACACACAAGACAAGACACAACACAGCACACGGATCTCCGGGGTCCTTTCTGGTTGCGTGTACACATCCATCTGTCTCTGGTGCTGTGCTGTGTTGTGTGCTGTGTGTCAGGTGTGTGTTGGTGGTTCTGCTGGTGCCAGTTCGAGCCCGTCGTCCAAGCTGCCCGTGTCGGTCTCAAAGCTCGGAGACGTGATGCCGTTGTCGAGTACGGACACACACACACACACACATGCCCCACACACACAAGAATGAATACAACACACACTGTGTCTGCTGGTTTGTCGTGTGAGTCTCGTATATCTTTGCAGGTGCTAGTGGTGATGCGCCGCAGTCGGTGTTGGCTGTGTCGCCCAAGACGACTCCACCATCCATGAGATGAATCGACATACATCGTCTCCCACACGTGTCTGCCTCTGTGCTTGTGTCTTTTCTCAGCTCGCCCAGGCGCTGCTCGCGGGCGGCTCGGGCTCGACTTCGACTTCGACGTCCAAATTCACCAAGCCAACTCGTACGCACGATCAAACAAGCACTCACACACAAATTTTCTTGCGTCACACCTGCTGTGTGTGTTTGCTGTTGGTTGGCAGCCGCCATGGCGAAGCGCAAGGCGGCGGCGGGCGGTGGTTCCGCAAACTCACCCAGAACGTGCCCAACTTCCCCCGAAACGACCAGAAGTCCGTCTGGGTACGCGAAGAGACAGCCATTCATCCATCCATCCATATAAATGAATGAATATGTGCGTGTCGTCCAGAACGACGGATTCGAGAAGCCCCCTCCCAAATAAGACCAAAGCTACCAGGGGATCGGCAAGATCGGAAGCCCCCTCCCAAATAAGACCAAAGCTACCAGGGGATCGGCAAGATCGGCACCCAAGAACCCGGCTCCAGATTCTACCCGAGCCTCGACACGTCTGTGGGACACCGACCGCCGGCCACGCCGCACCCCGCAAGCCCAACAGCACAGACGGCGGTGCGGAGGGAGAGGATGGGACAGAGGAGGAGGGGGGCACAGAGGAGGAGTCTTAGTTGCAGAGGGACAGAAGGGCCGGGGACCAATATTGAGTGAGAGGGAGAGAGAGAGAGAGAGAGAGAGAGGAGGTTGACAAGTACAAGGACAAACCCAAAGCCACACCACCTAGCAAGGTCAGCCCATCCGATATATGGCCGCTTGTGTGACGGTTCTCGTTCAGGATACTCACGTGACTAGCAAGATGTTGACGAGCCCTGCAGCGGGCAATGTGTTGTCGAGTATACACACACGGGCATATGGTAGTCCATTCTGGCCCGTGTCACTTTGCACCGGATGATGCCTGGCTGGCCAATTCTCGTGTGGTAGCCGATAGCCCCATTAGTGCATGGCGGAAAGAGAGACAGAGAGCCGAAAGGCAGGCACACAAACAAACACACACAGAGAGAGAAACAGGCAACCTCCTTTCAAGAGCATCAATTGGCACGGCACCCTGTGCGTACGTGTGTGTGTCCGTGTGCCTTCTCTTTCCCTCAACGACCGTGGCTGTCTGCTTCCCCCTGGCTTTCCTGCCTGTCTGCTGCGTGTGATGACCCTCTTCTCTGTGGCTGGCTGGGTGTCTGGCTGCCATGCAGTCGCTACCCTGTCTGTCCGTCCGCCTGGCTGTCTTTCTGGCTGGCTGCCTGCCTGCCTGCCTGCATGGATGGATTGATGGATGGATAAACGTGGCTGTGTGCATGCGACTGACTGCGAATGGTATGAATGCGTTGGTGGGCGGACCAGTAGACCTAGTGCATTGGTGGTGCATTGGTGGTGCTTGCCTAGCTGGCTGGCTGGCTGGCTGGCTGGCTGCGTGCCTGGATGGCTGGCTGGCTGGCTGGCTGGATGGATGGATGGATGGATGGATGGATGGATTGGAGGAAGGGAAGGAGGGAGGGAGCTAGGAAGGCAGAGAGAAAGCAATTGCAGTCTACATTTTATATTTCCGAGTCCCATCTTCCTTGGAGCATGCACAGCAGAGACATGTGTGGTGGTGTTTGCGTGTATGACTCGAGCCATCGACTATGAGAGACGGATTGGACCTTTCTGAATCCATCGTGGCTGTGGTTCTCACAGTTCAACACAGTCAAACGCACAGACACAGTCACAGATGCCCGGGCCCAGCACAGTTAGTCACTGCTATGGCGCAGAGCTCTCTTTCCACTCCTTCTGCAGCCTTTGCAACGGCGGATTCTCGAAAGCCCGATACACCGTCCCGCAGCACACCTCACACACCATGTCGCTCATGTTGCCCTGCTTTCGCTCTAATCCCTTAACAAAGCAGCCCTCACAAATGCTGCAGCCACACGGCAGGTAGGTGACGGGACGGTCGAGCGGGCCGCTGCACTGTGGGCACTGGAAGAAAGAATCGAGGCAGCGGACTGCTGACAGCTCCCTAATCTCGGTCTGTGTGGATCCGTCAGCAATAGAAACTGGAGGGGGGAGGGCAGGCTCAGCGTCGCCAGCCAAGGTGTCTATCGTGTCTATCGTCTGGGCCTCTGAGGATCGGCAAGGTACTTTCTCGGCTGCCAAGGACTCCAAAGCCCTTTGAAGCTCATCACATGTAGTCTGCAGCTGGCTGCATTTGGCGTCCCATGTGTCAATCTCGCGTTTGGAGTGCCTTTCGATGGTGGATCGCATTGCAGATTCTCGTCGTGTCTCCTCCGTCGCTGCGGTGAGGTCGGCCTCCAGTCGCTCAATCTGCAAGCAAGAAAAGCTAATAAGTGTCCACGTCAGGACAGCATATCTAGACCTCCTTTATACCTTTCGTGTTGCAGTGGCAAGAATGTCTTCGTAGAGCATGTCTTTTCTAATAATCGCATGTCTCTCGTCCGCCAACTGTGCGGCAGTTTCGTCTGCGGCTTTCTCGCATGCACTATAGCGCTGCAGTCCAGCATATGGACAGTGCAGCCATTGCTTTTTGCCTTCTCTTTGTGTACGCCGCCTTCTCACCTCGATGTGCTGCTTCAGCTGTCTCTCAAGGTCTCTTTTGCCCTGCTCAAGCTTTTCCCTGCCCTGTTCCAGCCTCTCTGCCCACTCCTTCTGTGTGTTCCACATCTGATGGAGCCTGTCCCTCTCCGCGATCACCTTGGTCGCCCTCTTTTTTGCCGTGCTGCACCGTGCCCTGACGGCAGCAAGCTCCGCTTCAAGCCCCTTCCTCTGCTCCTCGCTCTCTCGCAGGTGCTCAGTCAACTTCTGATTTTGGGCCTCCAATTGCCGGTAGATGTGTGACGATTTGATCCGGCTCTCGAGGCTAACGTGTGGCCGAGTGGGCTCTTCCTTCTTGGCTTTCGACGGCATGCCCCGCAGCAACAGATCGGAGAGACTGGCGGAGAGGGTGTGGTTGAGGGGAGGCGTCAGATGGAAGTCGTCGACCGCTGCATCGTGGTACTTGTGCGCCCTGGCAGGCTTGTTGTCGCGGTCTTTGTCGCTCGAAGGCGACGTGCTGGTCCCGTCGGCAGACTTAGAGACGGCGGGCAGCTGCCGGGCCGGGCGGCTGCTGTTTCCTCTCCCTCCCTCGGAGTTGAGGACCTGTCTCAGCCGGACCACCTCCTGCCGATCATCCTGTGCCAACCTCGACACGTTCTGCAGGCTTCTGGTGATGCTCTGAAGGGCAAAATCTCGCTGGACGAGCTCCCTCTTGGCCTGCTCCAGTTCCTCAACGAGTGCCGCTGAGGGCTGGTGAGCTGAAGCCGATGGGCCTGTACTTGGGCGGGGCTCTGCCGATGTCGTGTGATTCTGATGCATTATCGACGCCCAGAGGTCTGGAAGGAGAGATCTTGTGCTGAGACTCCGTCTTTGAGACTGGGGGGGCCGAGCCATTTGCAAGCCTGAAGTGCGGGGCCTTCGAAGTCAAAAGGCGCCATGGCTGCGGTCCAGGCGGCCACCGTGATGGCTAATCTAGAACACATGCACTCTGAGGTACTCCAAAACGTCTCTCAGTGACGCGTATCGCACGATGGGAGTTACTGTACACTACTGTACACGCACCTTTCCTTCTTGGCCTGTCCTGTGTTGATCTATCGTGCAGGTCAGCTGCCTGATGTACCGGTTGTCGGCGCTGGACCCATCGGACCTCTCCTCGCAAGTATGAATGGATGGAGGCAGGCTGCAGCATCTGCACCTGGATGCACGACACACTCACTGCCGCCGTCTGTCTGTCTGTCTGTGTATGCGTCATGCAGGATTGTTTGGTTCACATGATAGCGGCATCGCAACGGTTTGCCAAGTTGAGAGCCACACTCAAGGCCCTCGTCAAGTCGGCCACCTTCCCACAGCCACGCACCGACGCATCGGTCAGTGCACCACACAATGGCATCAATGCATTCAGTCATCGCGATGGACGGGTGTCCTTCTCTCAGGCCCAGTTGGTGGACCTCTCGCCTGACGCCATGTGCCACCTGCAGGGATCCGCAGACGTGACGGTCGTCGGCCGCCTCAAGACCACGGCGCGGCTGATGAGAGATCACATCCGTCAGGCCTTCCGAAGCCGACTGACCGACGCCATCGACAAGGCGGGTCTGACGGGCGTGGTGCGATTCGCTCCCCAGCTGGACAACGATGGTGTGATGACGGCTGTGTGGCTGATGGAGGAGGGCGGCCGGTGGGACGAGGTGCGCAAGGGGCTCAAGGGGGCGAGGCAGTGTGGCTACTGCCAGCTCCCAATCACCATCGAAGCTGTAGATCTGCAGAAGCACGACACGAAGAGGGTCAGCGCAGACACACAGGATGGACGAAACGGTCTGATCTGCTCAGTGTGTGTGTATGTGTGTGTGTATGTGTGTGTGTGTGTGTGTAGGCATACTTAGCGCTGCCCCGAGTGCCGGCCCAGTGGATGATTGTCGGGCGGCACGTAGTTTTTCGCCGTGCTGATGGCCAGCATGCCGGCACGTTTGAGCTCTTCTACCATCCCACTACCAACGAGATCCGAGCCATCCGAGACGAGCCCGAGTTCGCCATGACACTCAACCCGCGCCTCCCTCGCACCTTCGTGCATCACCTGCAGCAGCACCCCTTCCAGCAGCACGCCAAGCCCGACGACCCGCCCGTCCTGGCGAGCTTCAAATACGACCACGAGGCGGGCGAATGGGTGCCAGACCTAGGGCTCATCGATGGATCGACGAGCGGCTTCATCATCACCATACTTCTCCACTTCGTGCGCTTCACTGGCCCCCCGCCAGCCAGCTCGTCCGCGGAAATCAACCGGTACACGTACATGCGGGGGGTTCAGTCTGTATGTATGTGTGCGTGTGTGCGCGTTTGCGCGTTCAGTAGCGCGGGAGGCGGTTATCTCGACAAGATGTTGACGGGATCACCCCACACGCTGCTGGAGGGGTGCACAGCCGCCATGGCGCGGGAACGGGAAGATGGGCGGCATTCTCATATCAACCATCTCCTGATGTCCTTCGACGACCCCTTCATCGCATGGCTGACCTTCAAAGTCCCCGTCAACCCTGACGACCTTCAAACTGGTGAGTAGCTAGCAGCCAGGGGCCAAGCCAACATACCCATTCTTTACGTGTGCGTGTGGTGTTGGCAGTGAGGGTCACTCTTGCGACTTACGAGCAGTCAGTGGGCACTCCCGGCGACCCATGGACGACCAGGTATCCGCGTGTGATCAGTCTGGCTCGGCGGCCACTGGGCCCCGTCGCACCTGTCCTGCTCGATGGCCAGACGCCGTGAGCAACCATGATTCTGGTGAGGCTGGCATGGTATATGGGATGGTAGAGGGAAGTGCATGCCTCTCATAACGACCTGTGTGCGTCTGACGTCGTCTGTGTCGCAGGTGGTGGCGGGTGTGGCCGCGTGGCAGATGGCTGGCACAGCACATGCCCGAGAGGATCAGTAGCTGAGTGGGATGGGTGTACGGTGCGTGTGGCGGACGGGTCGATACGTCGGCTTGTGCATAGATGGCCAACACACAAACGCTGGGGGGTCAACATAACATGCATTGAGATTCAACTGGATCTACACGCACGTCCACTTGCTTAATCAACAAGGCACATCACATGGCCCATCTATTCATTCGTCCAAAAATCAATCTGACCCAAGGACACCGACAGCATACACCCACACAGCCTGCCTGGCCGCCCCCCTTTCGTCACACGTATAAATCAGTCAGTCAATCCTCGCTGTCAAGCACTGCCACCTCCTCTGCCGAGAATGCCTTGTATCTCTCCAGTGCCACACGAATGGGATGCAGCAGCGCTATGATGACGGGAAACATCACACCAATGGAACTCTCCTGCAGACAGACAGGTCACAGATCACACACCACACCGAGACATTACCATAGTTCGGTCGGTCTCTGTTGCCTCATCCTCACCTTGAGCAGCCAGACGGCGGCCAGGCACGCGATTTGCGCGGCCGTGAACAGATGCACCTTCCGCAATGGCACCACATTGGTCCTGCGCACGTCGCAGATCCAAGGACAGGCAGGCCGGCAGCCTATCTCTCCCCCATGATGTGCATGTCTGTGTGACGTCTGTCAGTCCGCTTTACCATGGCCTTTTGGGTGCGAGTTTCGGTTCGGTCACGAAGAGCTTGGTGCGCTGCCACATCTCATTACCAGCAAGGGTGGACACACCCAGGAACAAGAACAGACCCTGACACACAACACAACACAACACCAATCACCTGTGCTCGTTTGGCCATCGTATGTGTACTGCCTGGCTGACCTTGAGTACAGCTTCAGGCAGGAGCGCCAGCTGCTGTCTGAACAGTATCACTGACGTCAGGATGAGAGTGTGGATCCCCAGCCCTGTCACACGCTGCTCGTCACAACCCACGACAGCACTGCTGTCATCGCCCCCCTGACACAGCCATAGAGACAAAGACTGTGTGTCACGCGGCTTGTATTCTCTCGTCGCACCTTTGAGTAGTCGAAGTTCATGACCGAGCGGACGTGGTTGAGGGACCGCACAGTCGCGGCCACCAGCCAAGGGAGCCCCAACACAGACGAGATGCCTGATGACCGACAGGGGCCAAACAGCTTGACACTCTCGGCAACGTCACGTGCACCGGCGCACCTGTGGTGACGGTGAGTGTGGCGAGGTCCAGGTCATAGCCGTTGGGCTTCTTGAGCTTGTGCTTGTTGCTGTTGACCAGACGAACAGTGATGTTCTGGTCCATGAAGAGCAGCACCGTGCACATCAGGGCGGGCAGAGCGGCCCCCCAACGCACCCACAAGGGCAGCGACGACAGGCTGCGCACTGACAATCCACACAAACAAAAAACACCGAGTGCTTCTGTCGTCTGTGCTCGTTGTCTTAGACTTACGCATCAGCCACGGTCTCCCAGTGGACGTCGTGAGAGCTGACGGCATGCTCAGGGTGGGCAGACGGATACCGTACCTCAGGTAAGCCAAGTACGCCAGACCACTGCCGCCAGCGACAGCAATCGTTGGCCCGAAGTCTGCAGTCTTGTCGCGGATGAATCGGTTGAAGAAGGGGCTCTTCCTCAGGCCAGACAGCAGCACCGCCGCGATGAAGGTGAAGGCGCCGATGCCGGTGGACAGGGCAGCGGTGCTCGCAGACACTGAATACGCCCAGCGCACAGAAATGGAAACAGACAAATGCTCATAGAGTTTCTTCCACATTTACCAGCCGTGTTTGTGAAGAGGCCTGAGAAGTACACGAGGGCCTCGTACATGAAGATGACCGATATCAAGAGGCTGAAGATCTCGTCCGTCCATCGCGTCAGGTACTTGATGCTGTTACTCATCGAGAAGACGGCCGCAATTCCCAGGTAGAGCGTGTTCCACAGGCCGATGCACACATAGGTGGGCAGGAAGGGCAACTGCATCGCCTGACACCCCTTGTACAGGGCCGAAGTGAAGGCCAGCACCGGCCCGGTGCTGCCGATGATGGTCAGCGGCTGTGCAGAGAAGGCCGCGTAGATGAGGCCGAGCATCCCCGTGGCAACGATCATCTCGATGCTGCCGATCTGCCCACCGGTGGCAGCAGCCATGGCCGACCCGAAGGCCACGGCGGGCGCCAGGCAGCCGAAGAAGAGGAAGAAAATGGAGCTGAGGGCCTTGAGGGAGATGCCGTCCACTATGTCAGAGCGATAGAGGGCATAGCGGGCCTTCGCGTCACGTGCAATCCCACGCTGATCAAAGACAACACACACACCAAGCCACCAAAAAAGCGTAACACCGCCTCACATCGATGGATGTGTTTCTCACCCAGAATGGCTCGACGAGGGGTGCAGCCTCCAGTTGCTGCGGCTGCTGCGGCTTCTCTTGCGTGACGTCATCCACCAGTGCAACAGCAGCTGCGCTTGGCCTGACCAGGGATGAATCAGAGGGCGGCGTCTGCGGTAGAAGGCGACTAACAGAGCGACGATGGAGTGCTGGGAAAGCAAACCCTGCCGACGCAGAGGCCTCATTGCCATTAGCTACGGTGATCAACACAAGCGCCAGCATCAGACACCACCTCATCTTGGATCTGGGCCGAGGTAAATGAATAGATCGCAGCCAAATGGCAGAGGGCTGCCGCACAGGCCGGCAGGACTCCTCAGCGCCGACCTGTGTGCCAGATCTGAAACGATCTCAAGACGAGCTCGCACTTTTGAGCTCGGAATTTTTCTCCCCCCGAGAAGACCCGAAGGCTTCAGTGCTCACCCAATGCCAGCTGTATCTGAAATCCAAGGCGTTTCGCAACTGCTGATTCTCGAAGGAGCGGCGCTTCTGCTTGTCTTCGTGTTATTTGGAGCCCTTGCTGCTCTCTGTGCTGCACGGAAGAAGCGGACTGGCCATGCTCCTCGGTCGCTATCACTCTTCTCGGCCGATCTGGGTCTTCTGTCCTCCCGGCGAAATTCACGTGCATTGCTGGAGCACGTGCGTGGGTGGGCTGGTGAGGAGGGCGGCGTTTTGAGGCTGCAGCTGCCCTTCAACCTGAAGACCTTCTACTGCATCGCTGACCCAGTGCTGATGCGGCAGATGTGCGTGTCACACAACGACTGCTACACCAAGATGCACGCCTATGGGGTGAGCCAAAGAGCCAAGCAGACATCGTCGTTTCTATGGTGTGGCTGTATCCAGGTGCTGGAGACCTTCAGAAAGACTCGCCTGTCCTACAGCGGCAAGGGCAAGGCGAGCGAAGCAGGGGGCAGCGACGCCTGGCCTGTGGTCCACCAGCTGGTCTCTCAGCTCCTCAGGCGCCCCGATGATCGGGCTCTGTTCCAGGCGCAAATCGACCCGCTGATCGACGGCTTCGTCCACCAGCTGAAGGCACACGAGATGGCGGACTTTGCAGTGGCTTTTCGATCCTTCTACTGGAATGTGGTGCTTGTGGAGGTGCTGGGGGAGACCGACGAGGAGCTGAGGCGTCTGTATGAGGGGGCGTGGAAGGCTGTCATCGAGCAGATCGACGATCCGCTCACACACACAGTGTGGTACGCGTCGCAGACAAAAGAATCGACACCAGGGCGCTGACAGGTGTGTGTTGACGCAGGTTTTGGCACAGACTTCCTTTCCTGAGGAACATCCGATTCCGTTCCCTCTGCCATGCCCTCCGGACAGCTGTCCGCCAGCGCATCGCCGCCCACCCCTCTGACCGGCCCTGGTGCGCCATCGCCCACCTGAATGCGTCGCACCCGTCGATGAGCCTGGAGGACAGGACAGAGGTCATCCTGGAGCTGCTGTTCACCGGGGCGGCGTCCGTGTCGACCACCATCGTATGGACACTCTGGCACCTGGCGCAAGACGAGAACTGCCAGTGGCAGGTACATAGACAGAAGGGGGAGGGAGAGAAGCGTCTTGGTGGGGTGGGTGGGGATTGTTGTCGATGTTATGTTGTTCGTTAAGGGGTTGGTGCGTGACGAGATTCACCGTGTGTGCGGCCTCAGCCGTCATGCAGTGGGCTTTGAGCACGTCGACAGGCTGCCCATCTTGCATGGCGTCCTGTTGGAGACACTCAGGTGAGCACCGGCTGACAAGCAGTGATCTCCCAGCCAGTGCGTCGTATTCAAGGCGTCTTTCTGTATGTGTGTTAGGATGTATCCACCGATCCACATCGGCCGCAAGGTGGTGGAGGATCACACGCTCGGCGAAACCCTCGCCATGCGGAAGGGATGCGACGTATTCACCAACCCATGGCTCGTCCACCGGTGAGTCCTCCCTCACGCCGTTTAAACACTGCTTTGCACTCACGAGGTTTGTTTCTCTGTGTCTGTCTGTGTGCAGAGACGAGAGCATCTGGGAGAAGCCCCACAGTTTTGATCCGTCACGATTCCTGACAGTCGATGGGAGCCAGCAAGGCCAGCAGGAGGCCCTGCCGTCGTCTACCGCCAGAGTGTCGCCGCCCCGCCACACCAAGGGCGCCCACGGCCACTCGCCCGTCTTCTTCCCCTTCTCAATCGGCAAGAGGGGCTGCCCAGGCTCTGGTGTGGCCTTCCCCCTCATGAAGCTGATACTCGCCAAGCTGCTGGCCGACCACACGTGTGTGCGGGCGGAGGGTGCGCCCGAGGCGTCGACGGAGCCTTCCCTGATGCTGCCGCTGACGCCGGTGAAGGTCTACGTGCGGCTAGAGAGCGCTGCAGACGGCAAGAGTTGTGGCGGTTAGCTAGATTGCCGGACGGCACCCACCCTTTTGTCTCTGTTTTCCTTGTGTATAGCTGGCTGGCTTTCTGCTGCACGTGTCAAGTGTGTGGATAGTCATTCATTCAGCGGCTGTAGAGGCAGCGCTGCTGCTCAGCTCAGTGAGTGGTGGTCGGTGAATGCTCCCTTTTTGGTGCGCAGCGTAATTCATGTGTGTGTGTGTGGGAATGTGTGTGTGGATGTGTGTGTGTGTTTGTCATTGAGGGCTGTGGAGAATCAGCAAAGCTGCTGTTGTGACCCATCATGGTGGTGTGAAGGAGGAGGGAGACAATCAATGAAGCTGCTTTTGCACATGAATGAGCGAAGTCACGTACAGTCTGTCACACTCCATGGGTATGTTTGCAATGGCCGTGGCTCTCCGTCTCATGCAGGGCAGCGGCCCATCCAGGGTTTCATTTGCAGGGTTCGGGGTTTGGTGGGGTCTGGAACGCGCCACAACGGTGCCCACACGAGAGAACCACTAGAGCAGCAGCAGCCGAGCAGCATCAGCCATGCCGGCGTGCATCGTTTTCCAGCCCAAGTTCCAGGACGGGAAGTGGGTACGTAAGTGGGTGGAGCTCTGGGAAGGCGCCATAGCGGGCAAGGGCAAGGGTGAGCCCGTCCTCCTCGGCGTCCTACGGCAGCCCAACGGCGCACCCGTCACGGCCGCCGTCAAGCGCCTCTCGCCGAAGGAGGACGGCACCTTCGACGACGACGAGGTGCGAGGGCTGCAAATCGAGGAGAGCAAGATGCTGCAGATGGCCGGCCGGCCGCCATTCCTGCCGGTTCTCGCGGCCGCCACCCATCCCCACAGCCCAGCCACCTACCACAAGAGCGACGGGACGAAGGAGGCCGTGCTGTGCATCGCAATGGAATACCTTGGTGAGCCACATTAGATTAGATCAGATCAGAACATATCAGATGTGTATCCCTGTTTGCACACTGGCTGCCTGCAGGCCCTGATGGGTTTGTCGAGACGAACAAGCTGTTCGGCTGGGACGGTGAGGAACGCCCCGGCTCGTTCAACCTGCTGAATGTGGCCGAGCGATTCCGCAGCAGCAAGAGCAGCTTCGAGGAGAAGGTGGAGCGGCTTCGCGAGGACCTCAGGGCCATCACCGTGGCCCTCATCCTGGTCACGCAGGCCCACCAGGGAGCCCTGTCACGCGGCGCGGTTCTCCTGGATAGCTTCTACAGGAACATCATGCTGCCCCGACGCGTGCTGTTCGTCAAACGGCACCCCCACCGCTATCCGGCGGACAACGGCGTGCGGGCCATTGACCTGGGCAACATGGTCACGGTGGACCCCAGCAGCCGCAGCGCCTTCATCCCTCTGGACCCCGACACCCAGGCGGCTCAGCATCAGCGGCCCGGCAGCACGAAATGGTTCCGGTCGCCCGAGACCGTGGTGCTGCAGTCCGGCAGGCCCGCTGACTGGCCGGAGGGGAGGGAGGAGTTCAAGGACGCCCTGAAGGAGGTGCGAGAAGACCTGCACGCCAATAGGGTGCTGCTGCTGCACCCCGACGGCCGAGAGGAGATCAGGGTGGACGAGTCGGTGGCGGTGTATGGCGTCTCGAGCATCTTTCATGCCGTTACCAGAGGGGTGGCCATCAACAAGGGCACTGACAAGGCAGAGCTGCGCACCGCCGCGGGCCTGGGCAGGCCCCTCTTGCAGCATGACGGCCGCCCCCTCTCCTACCACGGCCAGGTCGACAGCCCGCTCGACACCCTCCCCCTCAAGTCACCCCAGCTGCAGTACGCCGAGAGCTGGTTGGACACCATCTGCCGCATCACAGCGAGGGGCATGAGCGCGGACATGGCCAACCGCGGAACCCTCAGCGACATCGAGACGGAGCTCTTCAGGGCCCTCGCGATGCTCGCACCCCAATACAAGGCGTGCAACGCCCGCCTGGTGCCCACAGTGGGGGCCATCAACCAGCATCCCGTGGCGCACTGGCGGCCAAGCGCATGGACGGGGGAGTGGGAGTGGTGAGAGCCGTCCGGTGAAGTAGATGATTATGGGCGCGTCATCTGGGAGGTCCGGTCGGGTGACCAAGACCTCATGATGGGCACATGGGCACTCGCCACGGACATCAGGGAGGGCGCGGAGCAGCTCGCAGAGGGCATCAGGGCCGGCGTCGAGACCATCGGCAGGGGCATCGCACGCATGTAGAGCGGTTGGGGCAAGGGGGCCAGCTAGAAGGAGGGCAGAGAGGAGAGGTAGACGATTGGACGGACGGATGGATGCACGGTGCTGATGCTGCTGTTTTTCGTGCGATGGATGCCATGTTACATGCTATGTTTTGTCCACCAAACGAATGTGTGTGCTGTAGCTCGTGTGTGCCACAGACAGTGTCTCTCAGCCATGCAAGAGGTCGTTGCATGGCTGAGGGGCGGAGGGAACGTGGCTGCCTTGTCGCTGCACACAGGACACTCACTCGCAGACCGTGGAGGGTGGGTGGGGGTGTGGGGGTACAAAGTTGCGATGCTTTGCTGCACTCTTTGCTTCCATTGGCTCAGCTGTCTGGCTGGCTGGCTGGCTGGCTGGCTGTCTGCTGGGTTTGTGACGATCCTACTCTCTGTGGCCGTCTGAGTGGCTGCCTCCCTGCCTGCCTGGGTGGGTGGACAGATTGGATGGATTGGAGGGCATGTGCATGGTGAGGGGCAGGGAAGGGAATGCTTGTTGTGCAGCTAAATGGACACGGGAGTGGGTATGGACTCAGTCTGGCGTGCCTGCGTGTACAGTCTGTCACACTCCATGGGTATGTTTGCAATGGCCGTGGCTGTCCGTCTCATGCAGGGAAGCGGCCCATCCAGGGTTTCATTTGCAGGGTTCGGGGTTTAGTGGGGCTTGGAAGATGTTCGTCACACGCCACATTCCTCCCGTCCGGATGGCTGCAAACCGTTGGCGAAGGTGAACGAGGCGGGCCGGCAGGAAGCAGAGAGACCTTGGGAGCGCCACGCATGGTGAGGCGTTTCTTCAGGCGTTTCGGCTACTGCATCTAGGTGAGAGAGATTGAGAGAGAGGCACTGATGCATCCATTCCCCACGAAGGCTCATGCGTAGTTTCCTCTGCGCTCGCTTTGTTTGTCGCTCGTGCAGGCGTCTTGTGTCAATGGCGGCTTCCTCCTCTGCGGCTGATACGGACCGGCGAGGAGAGATGAGCGGCGACGCGTCGGGAGGTGCTGAGAGTGCCGCCCAAACTACTTCAACAAAGAGGGTGAGTGTTCGTTCGTGTACATGTGTAACTAACTTGTGTGTCTGCGTGTATTGATGCAGACGGCTGCTGCTGGAGATCCGTCTGCTGTCCAACGGGCCTGTCCATCAGGACGCCTCTTCTCTGTTTCCGTCCGTGGCGCGGTAGGGGAGAGCCTGCCACACCCGCGCCACACCAGGTACTGTACCACACCCACACAAAGTGTCTGTGGCCTCTCCTCCTTGATTGATCTTCCTTCTCCCATGCATGGTTGATGCGTGTACGCAGTGGGTGTGTGGATGTTGGTCTTGTTGGCGGCGAGCGTAGCGTATCTGCGGCGGGAGATGGCAGCAAGCATAAGGAGCAGCACACCGATCCTGATGCTGACGACGCTCACGACCCACCTCTCAAGTGAGATGACGACACACGACAACACAACACAACGCAACACGACACGACACATCCATCCATCCATCCGTCCATGTACGTGTCACTTATGTGTTTGGTGTTGTGTTTGGTGTTGTGACATGGATGTGTCAGGTCTGAGAGCACATTTCCACCAGGAGTAGCACCAGCACCAGGCCCGACGCCCACACCGCCCGACGACTCTCACGACATCGGCGGCCAGGTGTCGTGTGAGTCGACCAGTAGCACCAGCAGCGCTACTGTGCCTCCCTCAGCAGCGTCCGCTCACCAGCACCAGCAGCAGCATCAGCAGCAGACGATGAGCATGTCGGCCATCGTCTTTCAGACCGGCCACAGGGCCGAGTTTGAAGAGGGCCCCACTCTCGGCAAGGGCAAGGGTGAGGCTGTCGTGCGGGCCAAGCTTTGGCGGCCTCTGCCGTGCGGGGACGGCATGCCAGTCGAGGTGGCCTTGAAGCGGCTCACCCTCCTGCCCAACAATCCCCCAACCCAGCAGCAGGGGATAGCGGAGCTGCAGGCCGAGGCCAAGGCCATGCGGCGGATGGGGGGGTGGCCGCCCTTCATCCGCCTCTTGGTGGCGGACACCGACCCCGGCAAGCCGGCCATGTACGAAAAGGCCAACGGCACTAAGACCGCCGTGCTGTGCATAGCCATGGAGGTGCTTGAGGGTGAGTGAGGCAGCGAGCGAGCCACGCACTGTGGGCAGCCAGGGGGGAAGCAAGATCAGGCCAGAGCAGATAGATCAGGGCACCGGGACGGCGGGTCATGTGGGGCGGGCAGGTCCCTCATTGTGGTCCGTGTTTGTCGTGCTGTGTTGTGTGTGTGTCCTGAATGCAGGTGATGAGTTCGTCGAGGCCGCCAAGCAGTTTGGGTGGGCGGAAGTCAGCGACCTCACCCCATACAACGTGGGTGCGGCTGTGGATCGCTTCGAGCGCAGCATCGACACGAGCACACTCGAGGAGAGGGTAGAGCTGCTGCGGCAGGACCTCCTGGTCATCACCCGCGCCCTCCTCCTCGTGGTCCAGGCCCACGGGGGAGCCATGGACTGCGGCGTCCTCCACCCAGACGGCTTCTACAAGAACGTGATGATACCCCAGACGACCCTGCACGGCAAGAGGCCCCTGCGGCCATACCCAGCCGACAATGGCGTCAGGATGATCGACCTTGGCAACATCATCACCCTCAGCGGCGCCCACAGCAGCAGCAGCACCGGCAGCAGCCGAACGGGGACGAGCACCGGCAGCAGGGCCAGCACTCGACAGCCGCCCACCTTCTTGGGCCCCGCCGACCGCACGGCCCTCGTCCCGCTGGACTGTGCCAGGCAGCTCAAGGAGCTGCAGATTCCCTGCGGCACCCGCTCGTTTCAGGCGCCGGAGACCATCATCTCTTTCGGACGAGCTGGCCCATGGAACGAGGCGCAGAAGGCCGAAATGCCCGGTGTGGCGGACGCGCGGGCCAAGGCCCGCAACCAGCTCCGTGCCAGAGGGCTGCTGGTGGGCAAGGGGGAGCAGGAGGGCGTCTGGGTGGGCGAGGCGACCGCGGCATACTGCTGCGGACTGCTGATCCACTCAGCCGCCACTCGGGGCCGCCCCATCGATGACTCCCTGGCGCCGGGGGAGGAGGAGGAGGTTCGCTTCGAGATTGAGCTGCGCGCCACTGCGGGCCTCCCGCGTCGCAAGCACTTCATCGACAGCCGAGGCCGCCCTACCCTCGGTGACGAGAAGAGCCTCGACAGCCCTCTGGGCGGCCTGTTGGACAAACCAAGCGGCCTCGAGTGGGCGAGGAACTGGCTGGACAAGATGTGCAACATCAGCAAAGTGGCCACCAGCTTCCACGAGGGCGACCGCAGCACGCTGGCGGAGATCGAGGACGCGCTGCACCACGCGTTGCAGGGGCTGGAGGCCCTCACCCTCCAGCTCCCTGACCCCACCACCACCTCTGCCCACACACAGCCGCCAGGCGTCTCGAGCGACACACGTGCGAGACTGGCCGTGACTGGGCCAGACATCCCGCCGCCGCAGCGGGGCCGAGTCCAGCGGATCGAGGTCTTTGCCAGAAGCTGGGCTCCTTCAGTTACCCCGGAGAAGGTTGAGGGCGAGGGGGTTGCGGTCAGTGAGCCCACAGCAGCACCCAGTGAGCCATCCCCGGCTCCTGCACTCGCCCAAGCACCAGCTCCGGATCCATCGTCACCCAACGCGCAATCAGCAGCAACGGCAGGCCGTAGCAACATGTCGAGCGGGGGGTCGGCGCGGGGCGGGGCGGTCCTCAACAGTGTCCCTGGCGTGCGTCGACATCCTGCGACCAACGCCCCACCACCCCCACCACCCTCAGTGCGAGTCAACCAACACGAGATCCCCCTCTACAGAAGCCTATTCGGGTGCGCGTGTGGGTCAGGTGTTCGATCCACACCATTTTATGTGTGTGTCTCCCTGTGTCAGAGCGGCAGGCGGTGATTGCCTGGGGTTCGTCCGGCACGGCAGGGCGAGACAGATCCTACTCACATTGGGCATAAATGTGGCAGTGGCTGACCAGGCATGGACAATGCACAATGCGCACACGCATACATAGAGTCGTCGAGACGTGTTTGTCTGCCCGTGTGTGTGCGTGTGTGTGTGTGGTGGCGGTTATGGTCGTCCAGATTCTTAGATTGGTCACCCGTAACAAGAATGGGCTCGGCTGGGAGGAGTTCGCTATGGCGTGCCGGCTGGTGGCCTTCGCACAGAGCCCAAACCAGCGTGGTGGGTGTTGAGAGAGCGACCCATACACCATCCAACACACGCCGATGGATGGATGAATGGATGGATGTCTCTATCAGATCCTCCCCCCCTGCCCAGATTCCACCTCTCTCCTCGCCGCTCCGTCCGTCGCCGCTCTCCCCACCGCTCGCGATCCATCTCGTCAGAGGGCTCCCGGCCTCCCAGCCCACCACAATACAAACGATCAATACAAACGATCAATACAAACCCTCACCACCCTCACCATGACATCCCCTGCGTGCGGAGAATCCACCCGACATCCGCGAGTGTGCGTGAGGTGTTGGGGGCAGGGCGTGGTTGGCCTCGCGATGACGACGGATTGTGTCGGCGCGACCGATACGGCATTGGCCTGTCTCGCCCCTCACGTGATCCATCGGAGGCATCGTCCCGTGGGCACCTGGATGACGGCAAGGAGAGGGAGCGGGGCGGCGGCTTGGATGCGCACCGCCACGACAAGTCGACAGCTCTTCGGGACCGAGGTGAGGCGCACACGCACGGACCGTGGCAGAGACCCGCAACTATCCATGTCTTCATGTGTATGCTACAGGTGTGCCAGAGGACCGAGATCCCAGGCGTCTCGGCGTGTCGGCCTCCGCGTCTCGCCGTCGAGACAGCCCGCACGTCCTCACCCATGGGCCCATCGGCATACCGACGCCCACACGCACACAATGACCAGCAGCCCCTCTCACCCGGCCTACCGGCTTGGCCAACCAGCCTCGACGCAGAGCCGGTCAGCGTGGAGGAGTTGGAGGAGTGGCCAAGCACCGTGGACGGCCCGATGGTCCGAGTCCCCCAGAACGGCATCTGGCCGGGAGAAGACCCCCAGCAGCATCAGGGCAGTGGTGAGGACGTGACGGCACTGGCGCGGTACCTCATGGCCGAGGAGGAGGGCAAGACGAGCGGCGTGGGTGGGGGTCGTCGTGGAGAGGGGTGGGGCAGCGGAGAAGGCTTGGGGTCTGACGGCGGTAGAGGTTGGGGAGGTGCTAGCTCGAGCGGCGATGACCGCACAGATGGAGGCAGGCCACGAGGCAGGGGCCAAGGGCGAGGGAAGGGGAGAGGGAGGGCGGCCTACCACCAGACGACAGAGAGCGAGGAGCCGCCCGACGCCAACGCTGGGCGGGGGAGGCACATGAACAAGCCTGCATGGCTGGTAGAAATGGAGAGAAACAGCAAGGCCGACTGACTGACTGACTTCCATGCCTACATACACACACATACACATACGTGGCTGTGTGTGTATTTGAGTGTGTAGTGTGTGTATGTGTGTGATGAATGGTGGGCGGTGCCTGGGGAGACCGCTCTTGTCGGCGGCGGATGGCATAGCCAGCGAGGGGTGCGCCTGCTACTTATGCGTCGGCGGCTGGCAGGCCAGACGTGTGCTTGCACCACCATGGATATTGCACCGCCGCACACGAGACTGCTGCAAGCTGATGGGTGGGTTCTTCCCTCTTCGCTTACTCTCTCTCTCTCTCTCTGATGGACTGACTATGGTGTACAGATGATGGCCAGCGGAGAGAACGAGGGAGCAGGTTTTGCTCCCATCTTGCGTGCCTGCTGGCCGTCACACGTTCACCCACGCGCAGCAGTCCAGTGCTCAGTGGGTGAAACCGCCGACGGCCCGGCACACTGTGCATAGGTATGGACACTTCTATGGCTTGCTGTGCGTGTCTGCTTGACATTGCCGTGAACACCGAGGGCGTGCACCTTCACTCATAGCGCTTCACCTCGCCACACAACACCCGTCGTAGATCAATACAACCGACACACCCACACTCCTGTCTGGTTGTATTGATTTACGACGGGTGCTGTGTGGCGCGGGAAGCTGCCCGCCTGTCTGCCCTCCTGTCTGTCTGTCTGTCCGTCTGTCTGTCTGTCTGTCTGTGTCTTTACGGGTGAGCTGTGCTGTGTGGTTGGGGCAGGCAGGCAGACAGACAGGGAGGGGGAGGAAGGGGTGAGGGGTGAGGGAAAGATCATGTCAACATCACGTAGGTGTTAAACCCGAACACGTATATATGATATACGTGTTTGGGTCTAACACGTACGTGATGTTCGATGTGACCTCCCTGTCTGCCTGCTTCCTCCTGCATCTTTCAGTGGGTGAAACTGCCGGCGGGCCGGCAGATTGTGCATTGACCACATGTGTAGAAGCGTACACAGCTCACTCTGTTGCTTACGCGTTTGTGTAAGCTGTGTACCTATACATACGAATGAGGGTCTGCATGACATTCCGTGGATCGCGTCTGTAGCTCTTGCATGACATTTCTGCAAGAGGTCGTTGCATGGCTGAGGGGCGGAGGGAACGTGGCTGCCTTGTCGCTGCACACAGTACACTCACTCACAGACCGTGGAAAAATGATGGGTGGGGGTACAAAGTTGCGATGCTTTGCTGCATTCTTTGCTTTCATTGGCTCAGCTCCTGGCTCGCATCATCACAAAGCCCGTCTGATGAATGCGATCCCTTCCTGTCGACCCTGCGAGCTCAATTTGCGAGCTTAGCTCAAGTCCGAAGATCTGCCATCAGGTCTGCGGACTGCGTTGTCGTGATGGCGATGGATCCCCGGTTTGATCCGTCCAGCAACCCGCGCTTCAAGAAGGCGCCGCTCAAGACCAGGAGGACCCTCATCGATGACAGATTCCACAGGTACAAAACACGCACCAATCCATCAGTCCATCCATCGCCCCCATTGATCCCGCCTGTGTCTGTGTGGCTGTCAGGATGTTCGATGACAAGGCCTTCCAGACGCACACGGTGGTTGATCCCTACGGCAGACGCAACAGGGAGGTCAAGGCCGACGACATGCGGCGCTTCTACCGAATGGAAAAAGACGATGAAGAACCGACAAAGGGCCACAAGCCGGCGTGTGTCATGAGTGTGTTCTGCAAGTTTGTGGTGGTTGGGTTTCTCTGTGTCTGCGACGAGTTCGCTGCCATCGCCTGAGCGAAGGGCAGGGAGGCACTTGGCGACACAGCGGCCGGCAACAGGGCTGATTGGTGACAGTGACAGGCAGCTACCTGCTGAGTCAGCCAATGGTGCTGTGTGCCTTTCATCCGCCACCTGTGGCGGTGGTGCCACACAGAGCATCCGCCACGCTGTCCTCTATCAGTACACCCACATCACCATCGACAGCTCCACAGCTGCAGCCCGCCAGTTCTGGGAGAGCATGAGGCCTGGGGACGCTTTCGACTTCGGCAAACAGCTCCTCAATTTGACAGCCCTCACCCTCGTCCAGCCACCCTCCGACCGGTCGTGGTGCCTGGAGAACATGATCAGCATAGTGGAGGGCCATGCTGCTGGGCGGCACGAGACGTGCGAGAAAGAGGGCCAGCAGCACATGGGGGGCAGTCTAGAGACCATCGACTTCGCCACCGACACCAACACCAACTCCAACTTCGACACCGGTTTGTACGTCTTCCGCACAGCGCGGAGCCGGAGCCGGCAGCCCTCTTCCTCTTCCTCTGCGTCTTGCCCCCTCCTCCCCTCGCTCAAGAGCGTCACGGGAGCCCTCCGAGACCACCGTGTGCTGGCCGAGAGGGGGTGGAAGATGCCCGCTCTCGAGTGCATGGAGGTGGAGGAGTGGGATGCCGACGCGCTAGGCCGATTCATCGGGTCGTCGTCGTCGCTGAGGCGGGTGGGGGAGGTTTGGCGGCGGTTTTCGTATTTGAGGGTGAGACCGACCTGGAGGGAGTGGGCGGCCGTGTTTGCGCACTTCCCCAACGCTCCTCCTGGGCAGCCGGGGCCCCTCAGACACCTGCAGACCTTCGAGGGGCTCAGACACCTGCAGACCATCGAGGGGATGGAGCACGAGCTTGGAGAGACCTCGGAGCAATGCCTGGAAGGAGTCAAGCGACTGCAGGCAAGCACCCATCACACTGTACAGAGAGGCGTGATACATACGGATGTGTGTACACATACGAATGTGTCTCTCTCTTTGCATCTGTAGGAGGCGCTGACATCGCGCGGGTGTCAGAAGTCGCTCAAGAGGCTCGACATGGAGATCCCACACTTCGGGGACCGCGGCGGCCTCTCTGTCCTGCTCGCTGTCGACGGTTTCATCGACACATGCTGTGTGTCGCCGGACGTCCCCGTCACAGTGACGTTCACCGGCGGTGCCCGCCAGGATTTCGACCTGTCACTTTTCTACGCCAACGACTTCCCCCGTCGCGCATCCCCCTTCATCAAGACGGCCATCCAACAGGCGGCACGGCAGGCGGGGGAGGTGTCCTACACCATCAGTCAGCACGACCTCACCCACCCCATCGACAGGCCCAGCGAGTCCGCCATCAAGATCGCACAGAGCCTCGAATCCCGCAGCGTCGAGGTGGTGGTCGCCAACGCCCCTGGCTTCGTCCCCCCTCCCGGCACCCAGCCACCCGCCCCCACTATCATCAGCCACCTGCAGCAGTTCTCCATCAGCACCCACCTGCGGCCTTTGCGGTAGTGTTGTGAGTTGCATATCGAGAGTGCTGTGGGCAGTGCTGCGGGCCGGCTTTTGGCGGAGAAGATGCCCAGGGAGGTGGGCAGAGTGAAGTTCAGTAGCGGTATCGGCCGACAGGAGATGGTGGGGGTGCTGGAGGCGCTGGGGGCGGGGAGGGAGGTGCACCGTGTCCAGGTCGGTGGCTCACTCGGCGGGGATCAGGTCAGTGTCACCCAGAGCGGCGCCTTTGACGGATGGGGGTCGAGTAGCCTGCCAGCGAACGTGCCAGCGATTGGCACTCTACAAATGTACCTCTCAGGTATGCCGACAAGGCAGTGAGCTCAGGAAGGTGCTTGTCTGTCCACCTTGTGTGTGTGTGCATCCGCCTTGTGTCTGTGTCTTCCTCCATTCAGTGCCCGACGGCTTGGAGCCCTTTGACGCTGCCGAGCGCATTCGCCGCGGCCTCACGTCTCTGCTCAACGCCGGCGTGCGTGGCCTGGGCTGTGTGACGCTGGATCTGCCGGGATGGTCTGGCGCAAATCGGTCTGGCGAGCTTCTCGATGCCATTCGACAGCTGCTCCCAAACGGCATGCGAGTGGGCGACTTCACCATCATCAGCTTCACATATGATGCCATGACCCGTCAGGGCATGCGGGTCCGGGCAGATCTGAAGGGTCATACGATCAGAGTATGAACTGACAAAGAAAGAATACGATTAATCGATAAGAGGAGGCAGGGGAAGGACTCACGGCGTTTCTGCGTATGTCTGCCTTCGTCATGGCTGGTGTGGCTGGCGTATGCGTGTGTGTATGTGTGTACATCTGATGGACCAACCGACTTCTGGCTCTGAATACATGGCGGCAACTGATGTAGTTGAGTGTCACATCGGGTCTGTGGAAGCCATTCACACATAGATTGTCAGTGAGGGAAACACACGCAACGTGCAAGATTCGCACTGGCCAGATGACCCCTCTCTGCACACACACGCACAGACATCTGAGCGTCGCTGATCGGGCTGTCGAACAACGCAGAAGCCATCCTCCATCCATCCAACGAGGAGTAGCGACACGCCCAAATCCAAGACTCACATCATCAACAACACACACGAGACAGCCCCTCCATGCACCCACAGCCGCAATTTCTTTCGTCAACGACGGCAGCATCAAACGGTCTATCCTCTTTCCCTCCCTCCTTTGTCTCTTCCTGCCTCTGTCTCTCCCTCCCTCTCTCCCTCCCTCTGTCTCTCCCTCCCTCCCTCTCTTTCTCTCTCTCTCTCCCTCTCTCTCTCTCTCTCTCTCTGTCTCTCCCTTTCTCTCTTTCTCTCTCCCTCTCTCTCCCTCTCTCTCTCTCTGTCTCTCCGTCCTGAGCTTGATCTGTCGTTGTCGAGGGAAGATGCAAGGTGGCGAGAGACCACGGGCATGTAGAGGAGGAAACCTGACCCGAATAAGGCACATGGAGAGATAGGAGGACGGGATGGCCTCGGGTGCGGACCTGCTATGTGCCTCGTGGTGTGTGTTGTGTTACCACGGCTGAGTGTGACGGCACTATGGGTTGTTTGACATTCTTTTGCCAATGGAAGGGTCTTGAATGAATTGTGCCGCCAGCATCTCCGCTGTCTGCGGCGCCTCCACCCAGCCGTGTCCGTCACACCGGATGAATGGATGGATGGATTTCATGCAGACAGCAAGGAACCCATGGATAAGCGCGGCGAGATATTCATGGCGAGAAAAGGCGTCGACGAGAAAAGGTCCTCGCGCAGAAGAGAGCACACATGCCCAGCAGCAGCACCAGCACCCACGACCAAAGTCTACGACCCGTCGGCGCGGATCAGGCGCAGCCGTCCCCTGGCCAGCCGTGCCCATCGCAATACCGTCGCCAGCAGCACCACAGCAACAACATGGCGACCAGCAGCAGCAGCAGTAGCAGTAGTAGCAGCATCCGGTTCAGCAGCAGCAGCAGTAGGGCGGTGTTTGAGGGAGGGGAAGCCGCCATCGTTGGCGAGGGGGTGACGGGCGTCGTCAGGGCAGCCCGGCTGCAGCAGGGAGGGCGTGAGCACGAGGCGGCCGTCAAGATGGCGTTCGTCGGCGACCCGGCGGACCCAGCGTGGGCCAAGAAGGAGAGGGAATTCGAGGTCGAGGAGGAGCGAATGCGGCAAGCGGCCGGCCGCTATCCCTTCCTCCACCTGCTGGCCTCCGACACCGACCCACAGAACCCCGCCATCGTCACCGGCGCCGACGGCAGTAGGAGGGAAGCCCTGTGCATAGCGAGTCCACTGCTTAGCGGTGAGTGGGTGGGTGGGCTGCACTGCACGGCACACAGAGAGTGTCGGTCCTTCTAGAAGACAACGACCATACCTCTGCTCTCGTGCTCGGGTGTGTGTTGGTGTTGGGTGTGCAGAGGACAAGTGGGTAGAGTTGAGTGTGTTTTTTGGCTGGCGCCCGGCGAGGCCTGGCAGCAAGGGCGAGACCAAGCACAACGTGGTCGACGCCTGCGAGGCATTTGCATTTGCCAAGGAGGGCAACACCCCAGAGGCGAGGGCGGAACTCTGGCGTGAGACCATCATCATCACACGCGCCCTTCTCCTCGTCCTGGAGGCCCACGAGGCGGCATACTCCCTGGGCATGCTCCACCTTGACGGGTTCTGCAACAACATCATGCTCCCCCGAGCCGCCCTAGAATCCCCAACACCCTCAGCATCAGCAGCATCGGCAGCGGTGGCAGCAGATGGCGGCGACGAGCAGCGCGCCAAGGCCATCGACTTGGTCAATGTCATAGTCGCCAAGGCCAGGGCCGAGCACTCCATCCCACCCCCAGACCATCTCGGCCCGTTCGCCGTCCTCGTGTCCACCGACTTCGAGGAGCGGAGGAAGCAGAAGCAGCTGCCCACCGGCACCGCCACTTTCACGCCGCCGGAGGTGCAGGCCGTCCTCTCAGGGCCGTCGTCGGGGGAGGGAGACGTGTGGCTGGGCGAGCCGACCCTCGCGTGGTCTTTCTGCATGCTCATCTACGCCGCGGCGCGCGGGCGGTCACTGCTCGACAGGCTGGACAATCTCAAAAGGTTTATCATGGGCGAGAGGGAGTTGAGGACGGGCGAGAAGCTGCGTCCCAGACAAGCCCAGGAAGAGGCGGAGGCGACTCTGCTGAGCAACTGGGAGGACTTCACGCGCGAGGGCGCCCTGGTCATCACCGACCCCAACCACCCCATGGTCGGCCTCCCCTCATTCCCGCCAGAGGGCTGCGGCCACCACATCGACCAGGGGCTGTGGTACCTGGGCAACGAGCAGGGCGTGGAGTGGCTGACCGAGTGGAGGAGGAGGCTCACCGCGATCGCATACACGACTTTGGAGGACCAGCCCGGCCAGACAAGAGAGGAGCGGGGCGGCCTGGTGGCCGACCAGTCGAGGAGGAGCACTCTCAAGGAGATCCGGGACTCGCTGGAGGCCGTACTGGCATTCCTGCAGTCTCCAGAGGTGCTCGACGCCGTCAAGAACGGCACCGCCTTCGTCGCCCCGAGGAAGCAGGAGGTGCAGAGGGTCGCGGCCACGCCGCAGCAGCCATCCCTGAGCCGCAGCACCATCCCGCCCCACCACCCCGCCAAGGCGCCCCACCGCCTGGCCATCCCGGCATCCCTCCCGCCTCCCACGCCAGACGGGGACTGTGTAGATGTGGGCAACGACGAGGACGAGAGTGAGGAGCCCGCCCCCACCAGTCAGCCCCACTGCACGGCCCCACAGCCCCATTTCCCTTGCATCGCACCGCCCCTCCCTCGCTCAGCTGGCGATTGCGTAGACGTCGGTGAGGAAGACGATGAGGACGACCTGCCACCCCCCGCCCCAGACGCACCGCCAGACACGACCACACCGTCACCACCGCCAGCACATCCGTCCACACCACCACCACCACCACCTGCTGCAGCTGCTCGGCCAGTGCCTTCCCTGCCGGTCATCTTCGGGCCGCACGGCGTCCCGATCCCGGCGCACCACATCCCCTTCACGGCGGGGGCACCCAAGCTGGTCAGCGTGGGGGGGCACCACGTGCAGACGGGATGGGTGTGGAACCCGTTCACGGAGGAGCGGGAATGGTGGCAACCCAGCGCCGCCTACCCAGGTCTCTGGGAGGTGCGATCGGCCCGCCAGGATCTCTCCATGAGGAGCTGGGCGGCACTCAGCTGCATCAAGGAGGGCGTCGAGACCATCGGCAAGGCCATCGCGGGCGTCTTCGGAGGAGGGCAGTGAGTCAGAGAGATAGCTGGTGCCGTGAGTGAGCGAGAGGGTGCTGCTGCCGCTTGCTGCTGTGAGTGATAAGAGAGTCGCCACACACACACAGACACACACACCGACCACACCGACGTGGTATGATGGGGGGAGGTGACACAGCCGCCACACACACACAGACACCCTCACAGACCACACACCCCACAGACAGACGACTACCGTGTGCAGTCAGTAGGTAGATAGCACACCCTGCCACAGGCTGCTGGGGGGGGGGGGGGGGGGGGGGGGGGG